>PVKZ01001593.1:47109-359764 GCA_004027375.1 Macroglossus sobrinus
TCTCTCTCTCTCTCTCTCTCTCTCTCTCTCTCTCTCTCTCTCTCTCTCTCTCTCTCTCTCCCTCTCTCTCTCTTTCTTCTTTTATTTCCAAAAAATCAGTCTCGTTGCTTAGGTTTCTATATAGCAATACTCTTCAAGACATTTCTGTAAAGAAAATCTCATCATCATTCATCCTCTTAGAGAAAGACACATTTTCTTTCACAAAACTCCAATATTAGTATGTACATTGAAATTTCTTTTTTCTTTTCTCTTATCTGAGAATAACAGTGAGTGAGAGAAAGTAAATTATCTGGCTCAGGGGTGCTACTAAAAGGATGAATTTGAGCAATATGCTAATTCTGGTTTTAGTGTTCTTATCAATCCAGCAGGTTCATTCAGATTTAAGAACGCAGTGGGAAAGTCTTTTGTTGTCCTGCTACACAAGTTTTCTCTTATATAAAAAATGCAGCTTTTTCATAAAGGCTTAACCAGAGGCAATACCTGATATTGTCGGCAAAGTGCAAGCAATAAATCTTTGAAGTACTTGAATAATATTAGTATCTTGGCTGAGAACAGGGGAAAAAATAATCTATAAAAATAAGAATAATACAATTTTAAAAGGGAACCTTCACATGCCAGAGAATTTCATTCAGCTTGGTGACAAAGGACTTCAGATATAAGTAGCACTTGAGATGGAGAAAATGTAAATGCAGATAATATGTCTTGATATGGCCACTTTGTATCCTCATATGTTCCCAATACATTTGACTGATCAAAGCATTGTTGAGATCTAAAAACATGTATCAAAAGCTGTCTGAAGGATTTTTAAATGAACGATTTCCCTCTATATCATTTAGTCAAGCAATATGCTTTCTTAATTATTTCCTTTTTTTTTTTTTTAGATAAATTTACACCCTCGCTGGGAAGGTGAATGTAATCTTTACAATGTTATATTGCCCTCTTAGGAATCTTTCTGAAAAAACAATGCTTCCCCAAATATCAAATTCCTCTCATATGCTGTTTTTGTATCGGAAATCAACTTTAGCAAAACTAGAAAGTCTTTTTTTCTCCTTCCCACATTTCTTTTCAACCCACCTAAACCAGTGCCATTTAATGGAGCACTACATAGTTTGATGTTTTGAATCTGAATTGTACAACTATATATAGTTGTATAGTATACAACTATGTATACTATAATTAGTATAAAACCATTAAATGTCTTTTCTCTTTTGCATATTTGAATGCCTTGTTATTATATTTTATCACCCCCTGGCATTTATTAGAAACCATTAATGACTAACACTCTGTTGTTGGATCATAATGGACAAGTGCAAATGTTTTCATATGCTAATAACCTTCCCCAAAGTTAATGTAAGGTACCCTCAAAACCAACATAAAGAGAATTTTTATATAATAAAAAGTAAAATTATTATACCACTAATTGTAACTACAGAGTTAATGAAATAGTGAAACAATTCATAATTCAGAATTATGTATCTGTATTTTCTATGGTCTGAAAGACCAGACCACAAATTCTTATAATATTCACAGGATATGCCCCTGATATATCTACACATAGACATATTTCTCACCTTCTCTCTTTCTTTCATACACATTGTGAATAAAATGAATCAGGTTTTAATGCCTGTTATATATTATCTAAATATTTACTGATTGTTTTTTGACTTAACAAGTATTTATTGAAGGCAGGGCTCTAGTTATAGATGTCTATGTATATAGATAAAGTTTATGTGACCAGAGATCTTATTTTCTAGTGAGTGAGCAGAAAATAACCAAGTAAACAAATAAAAAAGATAACAAGAGGTTCTTAAGTGGTCGACAGAAAATAATAGGATAATGTAAAAGAAGTTGATTGTGGATGCTGCATTAGATTAATAGATACAAATGGTAGGGCATTTGAAGTGAGGCTTAAATAATGAGAATGAACCAGTGGAAAAAGCTTGGTAGAAGAAAGAATACACGCAAAATCTGTAGGTGGAGAAGGACTGGAAATGTTCAAGGAAGAGAAATAAAACCACTGAGGTTGGGATGTAGTGATCAAGGTGGAAAATGCTATAAGATAATGGTGAAGAGTTAGTAGAAGCCAGACTCTGAAGGCCTGTGGGCCACGCAGGATCTTGGATTTTATTTTATGAGCAACAGTGACTATTTGAAGTGCCCTGTATAAGTTCCTTGGTGATAAAGAATAAAAGCTTGGACAATAACTTTGAGAATAGACATACATACCAAAGATATATTTTTAAAGATAGAACGAGATTGACTATTCACAGTTCCCAGATTGATTTACATAACAGTTCTCCTTAGGTACCCTAAATATAGCACAAAGAATGTTTCTTTTGAATGTTTAAAATATTATCTTGGAACTGTAGGGGCTAGAAAAATAATAATTTTCCTCCCATCTTTTAGGTTCTTCTACCTGAGCTAATAATCAAATTAACAGAGGAGAATTAATAGGAGAAAATCAAGTTTCAATACACACACATGGGGAATTCATGTAAGCGTAAAAATTCCAAGAACAGTGAGGCAAAATTGCGTATACATATCATTTTGGATAAAAGAAAAAACGGGGAGGGTAACAGTTTGAGATTTCAAAAGTGAGAATGGACAATATATAGGTAGCTGAGGAAAAGTAGAACATACATGGCAGGTAAATTTTTGCTTCAATGATGAGTATAGGGGGTGATCTACTCATCAGATGCTTGCCTGGAGCCCTTCCATCCACCATACTCAATTCAAATTATGCTAAGGCGAACATCCTAAGATTTCTTTTCTGGATTAGGCCTTTCCATCTGACTCTGTTAGGCAGAAAAGAGAGCAGATCAAAAGTTCTTTCTGAGTCTTTTGCTTCTTAATAAAATCACTATCTCCCAAAGGCAAAACTTTGGTTTCCTTCAGAACAAAGATTACTTAACCCTCAAGGAAATCTTTTTGATAAAATTAGTTATTTAATAAAAATAGTGGTAAATAGGCAAAAAATCTTTAAGACTAAAATTTTAATATATGCATATTAAGTTTAGTTTTCTATATCATGATAGACTTAAACTATTGCAGCAGGAAAGATATAATTTTACACACACACAACTGTTTTTTATATGCACTACATCTTTAGGAATGAAAGCATCACTGAACATGGCATTTAGGCAATTTTAGGAAGTGCTATATTCACCTCTGTTATGGACTAAATTTTTATGTCTTCCCAAATTCATGTTAAAATACCAACTCCCAAGGTAATGGTCTTAGAAAGTGGGCCCTTGGGAGGTGATTAGTGCCCTATAAAAGACGACCAAGAGAGATTCCTTGCTGCTTAAGCCACATGAGGTTACAGTGAAAAGGCGATCACTAAATATTGGCAAATTACAATCTGTGATTTCAACTTTTGACATTCACTAAAAACAGCACATATCTAGACTAATTTGGAGATGTGAGAAAAGCCATATTTATCTGTTTTTGGAAATTGGTATCATTGTCCAAAGGCTGTTTTTAGGCTATATTACATGTAGATGATCGTCTGGGTACATTAGTTCAGACTAACAATCCAGGAAGAACTGTATGATATGTAAATGGAGGCAACACAACTGGATATATTGATTTGATAAATTAAAATATGACTTCAAAGAAAGAGGAGATCATGTGAAGTGGATTAAAGTACTGGCTTTGGGCTCAAAGAAACCCACGTTTTATCCCTAGATCTTTTATTCATAGATTCACAACCTACTTAATTACTGTGTGATTTTAAGGAGGTTGTTTTACCTGTTTCAGCCTCAGTTACTCATCTGTATCATGTAGATAATAATACCCAAAGGTTGTAGGAAAAATATATCAAACAATACACAGAAGGTGCTTAGCAAAGGTCAGATGAAAGATCTCCCAATGACTTTTTTTGAAATTGTAATTTCTTCACCTCTCCCAGTACTCATGTACCACTTACCTTGCTCTACTTTTTCTTTTTTTATATAGCAACTTATCACCTTTTACTATTCAATGGCATTTGTTTGTTTGTTGTATTAATTTTTTATTGTGTCTCTCCTGGCTTATTAAGCTTCACAAGAGAAGAGACCTTTGTTTGTTTTATTGACTGGTGTATTCCAATAATACCTGGTACATCATAAACACAAATAAATGTGTTAATGTTAGAAACGTCCAAACCTATAGAGAATTTTTATGAGTTCATTTAAACCAGACTCATGACAATTGCTGAAAAACAAAATCTTAATGAATTGAGAAAATGCTCCTGAGAATGGAAGTTTGGCATCTTATTTTATACATTAGAATTAAAGAAAGAGCGATAAGAAAGGTTACATGAAATCCACTGCTTGTGGATTAAGGGGGTGGGAGAAAGCAAAGAGGAAATACTTCTGGATTGAATAAAAAGGAAAACATAGACACATACTTCTTTTACATTGGTAGGTTCAGAATAGTTAAAATGTATAGCACATAGAGGTGGTATGCGAGTGGGGTGGGAGAGTGGGGTGGGAAATAAGATAACAATTGGGGTTCTGTGGTTTCCTGCTCTGGTGAGAGGTTGTGTGCCCTGAGGGGTCTGGAAAAGGGAATTTCTCTAACATTTCAAAGGTGTTACTTCAGATGCAAAAAGAAAATAGACAGGCACACTTAAGATAAAGACTGGCCTTTGTCAAGCTAGTTACAGTCCTAGGTCTCGGCTATCCTTCCTGACCCCTTTTTAGGTAGGAATATTTATGTTCAGACCACTCTATGTGGTTATTTTCAGTCTTTGAGTTTGTAGGGTCCTCCATGCTGGTGTCTCCTAAGCTTGTCAGGTTTAGTATGTGGCCCTTTTCCATCCACATTATATATATATGGATGCTCATTTTCTCCAATAAAACTGAGATTATATTATAAATATATTTCCAATTGAATTTTGCATTATATATATGTGTGTGCATGTATGTATATACATGTGTGTGTGTAAACATACATAGAGAGAGAGAGAGAGAGAGAGAGAGAGAGAGAGAGAGAGAGAGAGAGAGAGGGAGAGAGAGGAAATTTTCATAATTTCATCATTAAATAGTCTTACATATTATTTTAAAAGTTATCTTAATTTTATATATTAAAACCAAGATATACCAGCCTAGAAATGATCTATTTTTAGTTTTTATTATTTAAAATGTTTTGTACCTTCAAATTTTAAGGTATTTGAGACCATATATTTAAAATATGATGTGACTACCTGCTGTGACCTGCTTTTAGTTAGGAATTTTTATGTTTAGACTGTAACCACACACAAACTTTATTTTTTAATATAGTTTTTTTCCCCTCTGATTTAAGCTACTTTTTCCCAGATATTGGCTCACTTGCTTCTTCCCTCCCTTATCCTCTGTATGACTGCTTCTTTAATCATTAAACCTCAGGACATCAGATGAACTGAGCCTCAATCTAGTCATGAGGAGAATAGGTTTCAGTTGGACTTTAGATAAAAAATAACATCTTGAGTTTAGATGTTTTCAGCTCCAGGCCCATCAAGGCAAAACAAACTCACCTACCATGGGACCAGAGCGGATAGTAATGGAGCTGATTCCAGAACCAGGCACTATAACCAGTTACCTCATCCTCTTTCAATCATCCAATCAGTGGCATCCATGATCCCAACTGCCTTAGTTTCCATGACTACTGATTTTTCCCTGTATTATCTGTACCCTGAGATACCTGAGGAGCCAGGCTTTTGAGCCATAGCTTGTCCTGGGACTTACAACTCTCTAATAAATCTTGCTTTCTTTGCTACAAAAACTGCATGTATCTCCTTCTTTGTCTTAGACTCACACAGGCAGCTAGACCCCTTTTTTGTCCCAATAACAAGGCCATTCTATGTGGTTACTTTCGGTCTCTGAGTTTGTAGGGCCCGCCATGCTGGCCTCCATTGAGCTTGTCAGGTTTAGTATGTGGCGCCTTTTTCGTCCACCAATGTATTCAATTGTTAAAGAACAAATGTCAATGGAATAAATTTGAAGATCTAATAAGCTTTATTAAGCAATTCATGAACTAGCAGCATCCCACCTAGCAAATAGGACTCCCAAAGGAGTTGTAGAATATGGGGAATTTTTATAGGAAAAGTGGTAGGGTAAGGGTGATATTAACAAAAGAAAAGAAATAATTAATTTTAAGGAAAAGAAACCATTCAGGGTTTTTATCATGCAGATTGCCTCTTCTTCCTAAGTGGGATGAAGAGGGCCCACAGGACAGATTACCTCATTGATGTTGACTAGAAAATTCCAGACTGGTTTAAAATTCTACTCGTGGGGCAAGGTGAAACTGCAATTAGGTTAGTTATTAACTTTTTGTTTGGTGACTTGACTTAGCTAGTGACTCCATTTAGGCCTGTTGTTTCTTTTCTTTCTTTCTTTTTTTTTTTCACACAATTTGCATAATAAAGTCCAGCTAATAAGTAATAATCTGTATTGACTATCAATTCTACTCCCCTGGATTCTCTCTCCTCTCCAGAAGATCTAAATCCCTGAACAATGGAAAGAGAACAAAGAGAAAAATCCAAATTAGTGATTCTGAACCTCTGCCACATGTGAGAATCACCTAAGGAGCTTTAAAAGAATTCAGATTTCTAGGCTGCAGCCCTCATCAAGAGAACCAGAATGGGTAGGGATAGAAGTCAGGCACAAGTACTTAATTTTTTTTCTGTATTTCAATGTGTATGTATAGACAATCCTGAGAATAACTGATCTAAGCCATCTGCTACAGTTGCTATAATTCCCAACCAAATTATGCTTGTCAGTGACACCCATAATTTACCAAGCCAGCTCCTTCTTCCTGGAAGCAAAGAGCGGAAGGGTGATAGTAGGACAATGGAAAAGTACAAGTCCTTGACATTTTGGTACTATGAGTAAACAAATTAATGGAAAAAACAATATATTCAGGACCCAGAAGCTGAGAGAGTGACAAACTCAATTTTAATCCTTTTCAATTCAAGTTATTTTCTGTCATTATCTTAACATCTTCTTAATGAGACTTGTTTATTAGACTTCTGTTGGATCTTCCCTCAGGTAAGACACTCCTTTCTCTGATTCAAATGATTATTTGCTTCATCTTTAGGCTATTTATTGCATTGAAAGGCTACTAAGGATAATGTGTGGCCTCATTTTTAGGATGACCAAAAATGGCGCTTATTCACCTTTACTCAAACCTTAATTTTTGAGAGTCAGCTATTTTGTTGGTTAATCTGACTCATGCAGTCCAAAGAATGTAAAATACTCTGTGGTGCTGCTAGCTTTCCTCTTTGTTTTGTCTGTTTTACCACAAAGAATGAGTGAATACTACATTGATTCACTTGTTATATTTCTATTAAATAAAATATAACAAATTACATTTTTAAAATATTACTCACAAATTTTTAAAATATAAGTCATCATCAGTATCACTATAACTACTAATAGAGAAATGTAAGTTGCTGAAGTTCGTGGACTCAGTGGCAGGATTTAAGCTAGAATATAAGCATTTTGATGAAAGATAAAGAAAAATAATTTCACATAAATAGCATACAAAATTAAATGTCAAATTTTATTTCTTTTGATCTCTTTATGATAATCATTACTAATCAGATATATCTCCAAGAACTGAGTGTAGCAAAGACTAACTAACTGCCACCAAACCAGACTTTTCTTCTTTCTGACCTTATAGACTGCATTTCCTAAATATACTTGCAATTAAGTAAGCCTGTGTTACTGAGTTCCAGCCAATAGGGTGTGTGAAGTGATACACACCATTTCCAGGGTTGCCCATAAGATTTCCAACACACAAGCGATCTTTTCCTATTTGCTGGCCAAATTCAGAGGAAGCCCTAGAAGAGAGAGGAGCCACAAGATAAAAGGTCTAGGGCATGACCACTTGGGAAGCTGACCACTCATCGGGGAATATTTGTATGGACTTCTTGAAATCAAGAAAAATGATTGTCATGTACAGCCACATGAGATTTGGAGATTTATTTGTTATAGTCATTAATTAAAATTTTTCTCTTTATAAAAATATATTTTATTCCAAATAATGACAATGAAACTTAAGAATGCTGTATAGAACTTAATAATAAAAGTGGCCCCTTTCAACTTCTTTTGTACTAAACTATTTTCTGACCTTTTACTATTCTGTTATTTCTTTCTTTTCCTATTCCTCTCTTCTCTATGGAGGCAAACTTCAAGATGGTCTACAGCTGTCTGTTCTTCCCTATTTTGGAAACACCTTCAACACAGGAACTAAAGTAATCTTTCTGTTAATGCTTCACAAATCTATTGTATCTAGTCAAACCACTAGCCCAAGATTTACTCATATATTTCAAATTGTTTTAGATAACACCCACTTGGATACTCCTTAGTTATATTTATGTTTCCTTTGAGCTCTGTTTATAATTTACTCTCAATATTTCTTATATCTATTCACCTTCTTATATTTCAAGTTTACTTCATGGAATTTTTTTCTGTATTCTCATAGTCCTAAAAATTTGAATCAAATTTAACATATCTTTTTTTAAATCAAATATCCAGATCATCACCAATACATCGGTTGCAAGCAAGGAAAGCAGCTACAGAAGCAACACTCTTGAATGTGTGTCTTTCCACAATGGCAGGTTTTTGAGTGGAACCTTCTCAGATAAACCAATCAGGTACCCACGCAAGTTAACATACAACACACAGAGAGAAGTACAGAATCTTACAAGACAGAGTGAAAGGATGAAGGTCCTTAACATCTCCAAAGTGAGCTCTGTTGACTGGCTGCATTGATGGTTTCACATTGGTTCCAAACCAGTGACTACAATGGGCAAGAAGGTTAGAGTTTTCAGCTCTCAATGCACCTGTTCATGATACTCTCAGGTCAGGCTTGAACATTATCTGAGGTGTTCAGCTTATATGATCCTTACAGGGTGGAATCCTTCTGTTTATTGGCTCCTAGAGATGAGGGCTTATCAAAGGCAGAATGTATCTGTTGTTTTTGATGTTCTGGTCACACCTTAAAGGCGTTCCCATTTTGTCCTATATGACATTACTGTCATGGCTCCTCCTAAGTTCAAATGTTCTCATTTCATTATGCTCAGTACACTATTATTACCTTATACCATTTCTTCAGTTGAAATACATTTCGGATTTGACCCTGACTCTCAAACCCTAATGCTTCTATCTTAAAGAAAACTTATATCATTGCATGAATGGACACATACAATAGTTTCTTAATTCACTAACTCTAGTCTTTTCTCCTATTGATTTATATTACTAGATCTATATGGTGTTAAATTTTTTGCCTATTCTACTCAAGAATTTCAAACTTATTAATTTTAGAATGTATCTGCTTGAAATAATTTTTATCTCACTTTATAATGAAGAACCTTCTGGTTTAAGTTTCGTGGTCACCGCATTTGTCCATGTTTTTCCTTCCTCTCTCCTCTTTTATATCTGTACAAATTTCATTTTTTTTATAGGGATACAAATTTTACACAATTTGTAGTTCAGTTCATATTCCAATTTTTCCCTCAGTACTTTTCTTCAACGTGTTCAACATTTACTGTGAATAAAATTTGGAATTTGCTTTATCCAGAGAATTCACTGAGGAGAGAACCTCAATGTTATATTTCTTTCATTGTAGAAAACAAATACACATAATAAAAGCAACAATACCAAAAACTTACCTACTTTAATATTTGTGCATTCTCAAAAGCTTTTATTAAAATCACAGAGTTTATGTTCATTTTCTCAAGATGATTCTAAATTAATATGCTCTGTATCTATAGTGTTTCTTGACTATGAAATCATCAAATTCTTGTTTCTTTGGTGTATACAATTAAAGTGTTTATAAATTACATTGGTTATACTTTACTTCTGTCAGTACCTTTCAAAGATTATACTAAACTGTATTATTTTCTCCTAAATCCCCAGATTATAAATGTTCTCGACTCTTATCCCTGGTGAAAGATCTATGAGGAACTAAATTTTTACTCCTAACTCCTAACTCCTGTTTATAGCCTGAAGAAATTCATATTGAGGACACTCAAAATAATGGCACCTAGAAACCTCAATCTCTGCAATTAAAATTGTAAGTTTCTCTCCTTGTGAATTCACAGAACTAAAATAAATAGATTTCCTAGTGCTTCTCTGTAGTTGTGTGGTGACAAAACATTGGTTTATTTGGAATCATCCATCCAATTTAAAAGCTGCACCACACTAACTCTAGATCATATTGGACAGAGTTACTGTTCCCTGAGCTTATGGTAATTATCAAAACATATACTTGCAAGGCACTCTTCTTGATAAACATATTCTTTTCTGTGACTTTGCAAATCTTGAAAAAATTTATTCAGTGGAGGAGGCAAATAGATTGTAGTTTGAGAGGTTTATTTTAAAAGATTCATAATTAAAGGCATGACCTCAGCTGAGGATCAATTGTAGGTAAGCAAAAATGAACTGCCCTTTGGTACATTATCAACTGATATATGCAGAGGAAAAAGTCTAATTAATAGACTGAAGATATAATTTTCAGTTAATTCAGTTTTATCAATTCTAAGTGCTACTGAGGCCAGATTCTGGGTTGATCTTTGTATGAAACTAGAGAGCTATGGAAACCACAGATGATGTCACCAACTCCAGTTTATTAATTAAAATCTTTTTATTAATAAGGAGACACTGGTGGGGGTTGGAAGGAATATTTACCATGTTATAAATAATCAGAAAGATTAGAAAACAAATGAAATGCATTCAGTGTCTAGCACAGTACCTTTCATTTAAGAGGCCCTCAAATGCTCTGTTGAATATGAATTCATTATAGAATGTCAGCAGTTTAAAATCATCAAAAATAGCTCAAGGTAAGAAACATTATCTGAATAAAATTCCCCTTTATAAATGGATTAAAATAAGTTGTTTTAGCAACTTTGGGAACAGATACAAAGATTCAAATTAAGTAAATGGGTATGTATAAGGTTTTTAATTTTTAGTTGAGCTTTCCCTTATATTATTATATTATCACTTATTTGCTTATATATACTTTCATCAAAATAGGTGCTAAAATATAATGCTGTGTTGGACTGCACAAAGAACTATTTGAGACTCAGGATTGGAAAAGCTAACTTGCAGTAATATAGAAACCTCAAATTGAAGTAACAGCAAAGCTTAAAGTTTGATAAGAACTATGCCCCAGTGACCCTGGAGGGATTAGCTAAACCCTTATTATTGAGCAGTCAGGAGAAATAACGAGAAGATAAAGGGAAGTAAACTAAGAGAAAGGCATTCATACTAAGAAAAAAAAATATATGGAAGGGTGAAACTGAAGTACACTTTCAGAGACCTTGCTAACTTGGCATTTCTTTTTAACTGGGGTGAAGCTTCTGTGCAGTACATACCAGAGAATTTGCCTCAATGTTGCATAGGCTGACTTTATTGTTCAAGTTTAACTCTATAGTATGTGTCAACTGTACCCGAACATCTTTGTTTTCTACTGTGTCTAACAAAGACTATTCAAAGAAAAGGTATCTACAGCATGAAAACCAGATTAAAAAGACATGTATTATTTTGATCCTCAGTGTGTTTTAATTTTTTTATTTATTTGTCGATTACAACTGACACTTTCTCTTTTATAGAACAATGACCCCTGCACATTGAAGGAGGAACTATTTATGTCACTTCAACAAATACTAAGCAAAGCACTTACTGGCATCTGTGGGGACTGAAAAAAAGGGAGACACAAACTGTCCTCTAACTGCTTACCATTTATTGAGGGCTGAAAATCACTCCTCAGATTAAAAAATATACAAGAGAGTCTTTTTTAAGTGTCAAAAGGGAGATGGTACGAGGTTTTTTGCAGTTGAAAGACGATGTATTTAGCTGATGTGGAATCAGGTAGTGCTTGAGGGAAAGGCAACATTTAAGGCACAATTCCCCAACCTTTTTGGCACCAGGGACCGGTGCTCCTATGAGATTCTAATGCGTATTGATCTGAAGTGGAGCTGAGGCGGTGATGCTAGCTCTGGGAAGTGGCTGCAAATATAGCTTCGTTTGCCCACCTCCTGCTGTGCAGCTAGATTTCGGATGGGCCACTGACTGGTACCAGTCCACAGCTCAGGGGTTGGGGACCCCTGATTTAATTTATATCCCGAGAGAGTGTTTCACAAGTCAAAATGTGTGGTAGGGAGAGGGGCATTGAAAGGTTTATACAAAGGTGTGTTAGTAAACACAAGGCATATTTAAGACATTTTAAGTGGTTCTGTTTGAAGGGTATACTGAAATATAATAGTTTCTTGTTTATTTTAAAAATGTGAAGAAATCCATTTACAAGTTTTTTTTAATTATTATTTTAAATTTTGAAGTAATTATGGGCTCATGGAAAGTATATAGTACAAAGATTCTTGTACTATATACAAGATTCTATCACTCAGCCCTTCCTGCGATGGTGACATCTTATACAGTTATAGTATGATATCAAAACCAGGAAATTGACTTCAGTACATTACTATTAGTTGAAACGCAGATCTTATTTAGTTTTCACTTTTTTTTAAAGCTTGCATTTATTGGTGCATATGTAGTGTTTTTACTTTTTAATCAGGGGAGTAATAAAACTGGAGTTGGACTGTAAGAAGATTACCTGGCAAGAGTATGCAGGCAAGATAAGAAGTGAGAAAACCAAATAAAAAATTATTATAATAGTACGGAAAAGAAACAATGAGATCCTGAAATAGATAATGCTCAGCACAGTTTTGGATACAGAGAAATTTCGTAGTGAGTCAGAATCATATTTTCAGACTATCTTTTTTTAAATGCAAAAAAAAAAAAAGGAATCCCTTTTCAATTCGACATGTGTGTACTATCAGGAGTCAGAAGAATAATAACACATAGTTAGAACCTAGTGAGGTTCTCCGTCCTGTACACTGAACGGAATACTATAGAAGCCCATATAAGGAGATTGGAAAAACAGGACAATTCCCAGTTGGAATGAGGTAAATAGTTCAGGTCAGAGAAAGATGAGATCAAAATTCTCATCTTTCTTAATCAGCAATTAAAGTGATATTGTGAGAAAAGTGAAGAGGTATGTTCTTCTTGCCCTAACTGCTAGTAGACAGTCCATCATTGTTTCTACCTTAGCATGCTAATTGCTACTTGTAATTTCAAAATAAGAAATGTGCTTTTTAAATTCAAGATCTTTTAAAAATCCTATACCCTGTGAGAAAGTTTTAAAAAATTGTTTCTTGCTATTATTTAAATTTAAATAAATGCTGACAGTTTTTCAATATTGCATTTTCCCTCAATATAAGGATTGGATAAATTTGTTTCTCTTATGTCTCAAAATCTCCTGTAAAGGTCAGTATTTGCTGGGTTGACAAACTGAGAGTTGCAGAATTTAAATATGCTGTTCGCTGGCTGAGGGATTATAAGCAAGTTATTTAAACATTTTCTAAAACTTACTGACCTTGTCAGCAATATAAAAATGTTGGAGTCAAAGGGCTCTTTCCATTCTGACACTCTCAAAAAAAATCTCAGTTTATGATTTCTCACATACCTTTTTATCACTAACTTTGTTCAGCATATAGTATGATGAACAGAGACTGACACATAATAATTCAGAATGATTTTTTTGGAGAATCTTAAGTATAAAAAGGCTCCTTTCAAGAATTTTAAGTAGTTTTAAGTCTTAAAATTATTTAATCATGAAATCTTTGCAACTTCACATTTTTTCCTTTGTTATGTATTTAAAAATATGAGTCATTTCATCTCTTTTGAACTCAATGTTTTTAATCTGTAAGCATGGGAACTGAGCTTTTAAAATTGCTTCTATTTCTAAAACAATAGCATTAATGAATGGAAAAATTATAAACATCTCATGTAGCAGTATTTCAAATTAAATTCCACTTAGTTCCTTAACTTCTTGTATAAGTTGCAAATATACTTTTACTAAAATTTACTAAATAACACACTTAAATTAAATATGTCTAAGCATTTAATCAAATCACTTTTATAATAAGTATAAATATAATAGAGTAAAAATAAGAGCTAACATTTAGTGAATCTTTCACTAGGTTGCAAACATTGAGATGTCATTATTTCATGCAGAAAATCTGAGGCCATAGAGGTTAAATAACCTATCTAAGGTCACACATCCAGTAAAAGGTGCAGTCAGGATTTTGACATAGGTAACTGGGCTCCAGAGCTGGGTAGTTAATCACCATTCTATATTGTATGTCACTGTGTGCAACTTCCAAGATAGGAGAAAAAGCGCTGAACAGTATTTTTTTCAGTTAGGCAGCAGGGCAGTCGTTAAACATTTTCTTAGTAAACTCGAACAATAGCTTGAACTCCAAACTTTAACAGATAGTCTCTAATTTCTGACCCTGAAAGCTCTGCTGAACTATAAATCCAGTTTGTATTTGGAGGCAGCCCAACAATGAGAAGTAGATAATTCAATAATCAGAAAGAACCATTTGACTTATTTAATTTGAAGAAAAAAATCTTTCGTAAGTAGCCTGCTTGCTGTTTTCCCACCAAAACTGTTTATTCAGTCTCTTTGATTACTTGTTCTGAATTATCTCTCCTCTGAAAGATGAGAATGTAGCTGGCAAATGATTTCAATTATTAATCATGAGTTTCTTTTCAATGTACACAAAATTTTCCAAACACCATATGCTCCACATTTACTCGCTCCTCAGGAAAATAGGTTTCTTCAGAGAAGTTTGAGAAAAATAGTTAAATACGTTACATATTTGTGAATCTTCTGGAAAATATGAATTTAATTTTTATGATTTTTCAAATATGGTCTATCTGTCTTCATAATACATGTATATAAATTCGAGTGATTCAATTCTATTTATACTATTAAATCATTATATGTGATTTTGTGTAAACAAATCAATCCTCAGATATTAGCATGAAGAAATCCACTTTTTATTTAATAAAAGAGTTATATTCTTAGGCCTTTCTAGCTCTGTCTTTCTCTTTCTCTTCATATAATAATTAAATTATACTATGTTGACCATTTGGTTCTTATTAATATGTGTAGTAATAAAATCCTGATTAGATCATCTTCAATTTGAATTTTAAGCTCTTGACCATGTTCTAAATTCAACAGATACTTTAATAGTAAAACAAAAATTTAAATAAAAGCATCTAAGCAAAGAAAAAAAAAACAAAATAAGTTTTATTACATTAATTTTCCTTCCTAGAACATTAGATCTCAAAATCCTTAAGTAGAAAAACAATTCCTTTGCCCTTAATAGGAGTTACTCTAAATAGGTGTTACTCTAAAAAGTGTGAGACAGATTAAAGTTGAATAGATTTCTCTCTTTTAGAATTTCTTACTGTCTTTAACATGTAATTTATTTGAGTTCTTTTCAAATCTAATTTAACCATTATTGGACATTTCATGGGCATAATGTTTCCTGAAACCCTGATAATACTTAGATTGGTAGTTCTCAAATGAAGCTAAATAATAGAAACAGTGAGTGAGTGTGTAAAGCATATCCTTACCAAAGGCAATTAAATTTGAGTCTTTGGAGAGCAGTAGTCTCCCAAAGATAGTTAGGCCCTAATACCTGGTACTTGTGAATTCCTTACAATGGAGGATTCAAGTAACATATGGGAGTAAGGTTGTTAATCAACTGATTGGATTATTCCAGACCATCCAAGTGGGGCAATGTAATCACAGGGGTCTTTAAATATGGTAGAGGGAAGACAGCAAGCAGATGGGTCAGTGTCAGAGAGGTACAGGGTGAGAAGGACCTGACCAGCCAGCCCTTGCAGGCTTCAGAGATGGAAAGAGGGGGCTGCTGACTAAGATCAGGTATCCTCTAGCTGCCAGGCAAGAAAAAGAAATTTCCCCTAAAGCCTTGAGAAAGGAACATACCTTGAGGTTTCATTCAGAGAGATTCTTAGACTTCTGACTTCCAGAACTATAAGTTAAAAATTTTGTGTTATTTTGACTGCTAAGCTCATGGTAATTTGTTATAGAAGCAATAATAAGAAATAATATAGGACCCACACATGGGTTATTGGTAAGAGCTACAAGATGATCCTGATGTGCAGTCTGATTGAGAACCACTGATTTAGATAAATGGCTGTTCATTGGAATCATCTAGGAAACTTTTTATTGAGTACTAATATCTGGCACCTACCACCAGGAATTCAAATTCATATTTGGAATATTAACTTAATTTATCCCCATAACAACTTCATAAGATAGAAATCATCATTTTTAGAAGCACAACATTTTTAAGTGAGTTTTCCAATATTAACTTAACTACTAATTGTCAAGCTTCAAACCTTTGCTGGCTGGTACCTGTTATCTCCATTATGTTAACTTAAACTCTTGTGTGGAACCTGGTTGCTTCCACATCATCTACGTCATCATTATAATTATTAACTGTTTTCTGAGTTCCCTTTTCACAGAAAAAGCAGAAAGTTAGAAATGAAAGGTGTCATTATAAGAATAAAAACACTGATCTCAGTCAACTTATGATTGGGAAACTGATGGTGAGGGTAAGAATAAAAAATATAAAATCCTTTAATGTTTGAAAATATAGAAATCCAAGGGGTTTTCAGAGTGTAAATTTTACTAGACATAGCAATATTATTATTATTATTGAGAATATTACTGTATTAGAGTAAAATTTATATTAACTAAAGGCTGGTCAAGTCCTTCTCACCCTGTACCTCTCTGACACTGATTAAAGTAAAATTTTGCTCTATATACTTCATTCACTAGAAGAGGTATATATTTATAATTTTCTAATAGTAATATAAACAAATAAATGTTAATATTGTAAGAGATAAACATTAATTGTCAGTATTAATAGGTAGGCCAGGAGTTTTCAGAAAATTTAATAAAATGTTACAGTGTGTATATATATATATATATATATATATATATATATATATATATATATATACACATATATGTTTTGTACCACAGGGCCTCTTTGCATATGGGAACTATTCAAGTTTTAAAAAGTCAATGGCCATAAAAACTAACTAAAATGTCAATATGCTTTGACATTTTGGTGAAATACTTAGGAGAAGTGAAAAGACACCAAAACAAAGCTATAAAATCTGGTAGAAGATTTATTTGTAAAGCATTCATATTTTAAGAGTTAGGAAGGTAAAGAAACCATTCTCCTTGTGTGTAGGCACTTGCCATTTCTGTTCATCCACATTAAAGACTGTCCTAGTATATGTTAAATCTTTCAAATTTTCAGCCTTTCATTCCCCTGAGTATTGAAATAAAAAGAGCACTAAAGACAAAACATTAGCTAGTTGTGTGATACTGAATATAAACTATAAAACCACAGCATTTTTTTCTGATCTGTAAAATGGGGATTTCACCTGCTTTTTCTATCTCAGAAGATGGTTAAAAATTAAATAATACATTGGAAAGTGCTTTTGTAAATAATTATTTTAGGCTGCAATTTGGACTGCAAAAGTTATCCATTCCTGAATAACAAATTATTCCCAAATTTAGTGGTTTAAAACAATACTTGTCTCATAGTAAGGCATACCTTTTACAATACGTTTTATTGTGCCTATTTTTATTGTGCATCACGAATGTTTCGTTTTAAAAAAAAATAAAATTGAAAGCAAGACCCTTCACCAGCAAAAAGATTAAGACTGTCTTTATTGCAGTTCTTGCTTTTTTGTAGTGGTCTGGAACCGAACCGTAATAACTCTGAGATATGCCTGTATCTTAGGTCAGAGATCGATCTGCACATGGCTTAGTTAAATCCTCTGCTTCAGGGTCTCTCACAGGTTGCAGTCAAGGTGTCTGTTGTGGCTATAATCACCTCAAGGTTTAACGGGGAAGGATCTGCTTCCAAGCTCACTCATGTTGCTGGCAAGATTTGGTTTCTTGAGGGTGCTGGAATTGAGGGCCTCGGTTTCTCTCACTGTTGGCTGGAGAGTGCCCTCAGTTCTTTGGCAGATGACATTTTGCTCCATCAGAGTTTGTAAGCCAAGAAGGCAATAGAAAGAATAGAGAAATATGGTTGTCACTTGTAACCTAACTGTGGGAATGACATCCCCCTCACTTTAGACTTACTATATTAATCAGGAACAAGTTACTAGGATCTCATACTCAAGGGGAGGTGTCAACATGATGGTGTAATATCCAAAAGTGAGAGTCATCTTGAAAGCTGTTGCTCACATAGACCACCCTTTATTCCCTAAATAGCCTTAGCTTGGCTCTCTAAGTTATTGTTTAAGGAATTTTCTTTCTTCAAGAGTTCCTTCATATCCAGCTCAAACTTCAAGGTCCAACTCAAAATATCAAAAAGAAATCATGATCTCTTTTTTTGTGTGTGAATTTCCTTGAATTCTTCAGTTAAATGGGATCTTCCCAGCATCAAAGTTACCAAAGCATTTGGCACATATCTCCTGCTTGTCTCACATATCATTTCTTGCCTTTTTTTCATGCAAGGCAACCCTTGGTTGACCTCACAGATTGTCAGATTACAATCCCTTATTTTTTATTTTTTATGCCTACAGGATCTGGTCTTCCTAGGTGTTCTTCTCTCCAAGTACTAACCAGGTCCAACTCTGCTTAGCTTCTGAGATGAGACAGGATTGGGCTTGTTCAGGGTGGCATGATAGTAGACTTGCTTTGTGTAATGTTAGTCATAGTTTCAGATTTATTTATTTATAAGGGCCCTAAAGGCAGGAATTGGGTCTTACACCTCTTTGTATTCTCCCAAGGGGCAAAGGACATTAAAGATTACTCAATGAGCAATGTATACATATTTACTAAATCGAGTTAGTTCTTTTATTCAAAGGTTATAATTGGCTATATTTTGATCTTTTTTCTACTAAAGGGCTTACTTAAAGCCACCAAGAATCAATAATATTCGTTCTAAGAGTCTCATTTAAAGAGTTCCTGGCAGTTTCTTGTTTTTCAAAGGACATCTGTGGGCTGTTCTTCTAATAGCTTGATTCATTGAGAACATAAACCTGCAGAAAATAATGGAACCTTCTGACCTCAACAGTAAAGTCCCAGATTTTCTGGTACTTATGCATAAGTGAACATTTTTGTTCCAAGAGTTTTTCTGTGGCTAAACATGTCCAGTTATTAAAATGTTCTAGAGCAAGCTTAATTTTGAAGGCAATATTTCCCTTGAGTACGAAGTTTTAATGAGAAGTCTTTTATTTACTTTAACTTATTAAAAAACATTATATAGGTGACTATTTTTTAGTCATACTCTGTTTGTGTATGGCTTTATACTCCAAAGAAATCACTTAGATAATAGCCCGGTTAAAAGAGTATCTGGGGATCTAAAATTATTTTGGCACAGTAGAGCCTGTGTCAGGATTTCTACTTCTTTGGGGTACTTATTTTTATAAAGCTGGGTATGGTATTTTTAATGTTATTATCTTAGAGGCTAATGAAAAATTCAGTTTAAAATATTTCAAAGGTTTCATTGGACTTTATTCAAGAACACTTATATGGCTTGATAATCTGTTGAAATGGGCTTCCAGGGGTTTTTGTTTAGACTCAATCTACTTTTCGTTCTTTTGTTAAACTTAATCCAAAGAAGGCTTGGGAAGAGCACATCATGGCAGTTCACTATTTAGTCCTCTACAAAATCCTTCTCCAACCTCTTCCACTCCTCACTTTCTACTTATTGTTTCCCCCGCCCCTGGGGAGAATTTCAGGAGGCTTAGGCTGAATTTGGCTTCTCTTTGTGGCTCTCCCCCATCAGTAGTCAACCCCTGTGTAATAAATGGCCAGTGTTGAAAGTTAAATTTTTGGCTAAGCAAATGGGACTTAATCCATTTGTTCAGTGGTCCATGTACTCCAAAGCATCATGGGGTTTAATTCAGTGTGCTGAATGTCAAATCACAGGAAGCAGTTATTCTTTCTGTGATATTTTATTGCATTTTATATTTCAATTGTGACCTAATGGAAAAATAATATTGGGCAAAAAAAACTGGGAGATATGGTTTTTGTCCAGGCCACATTGATAGCTTTCATTATATCATAGTTGTTATTATCCCTTTATTTATTTGACAAAAAATTCGAGCATTACTGAGTCTAATACTATTTTAGGCAATGGGATCAAGCAGTGAACCAAAATAAGTTCCAGCTCTCATGGATCTTACATTTAGTCAGGAAATAGATAATGAACAAATAATCAAGCAGACCTACATTATGCCAGATGGTGATAAGTGCCATGGGAAAAAAAAAAAAAAAAAAAAAAAAAACCTTGTGAAGCAACAGAGAATAACAGTTGGAGGTGGGGGTGTGTGCTATTATAGACAGAACAGCATTTGAGCAATGACCTGAAGAAAGTGAGAGTAAGTTTATATGAGCATTTGGGAAAGAAGTTCTGAAAGGAGCTGAAAGTACATGGACGCTAAAGAGGGACATAGCAAGGAAGCTGGAGTGGAAATAAGGAGAGAAGAGAAAGAAAATCAGAAGGAGACTGGGTGTGGATTATATTGGGACAAACAGGCCATTTATTATAAGGACATAAGGACTTTGAATTAGGTTTTGAATAAGATAGTAAGCCATTAAATGGTTTTAAGCAAAGTGATGATTTGCCTTATATTTTAAATGGATCAATCTGGCTGTCACATGGACAATAAACTTCAGGAGAACAGGGAAGGAGGAAAACAAGATGCTATAGTGATGATGCAGGTACAATAATAATGACTATTGGACTAAAGTAGTAGCAATTGAGATGGAAGGGTCTGATTATTGATCTATTTCATGGTATAAACCAATAGGATTTCCTGATGGATTGGACATAGGGTGTTATAGGGAATAAAGTGTCAAGGATGATCCCTGTATCACTACTGAAAGGATGAAGTTACTATTACTGTAGATGGTAAAACTGTGGGATGAAGTTACTATTACTGTAGATGGCAAGACAGGGAGCAGAGTTTTATGTAATTTAATTGAGATACACAATCAAATAAAGTTGTTAAATTCAAAGTTTAATATGAGTCTAAGTATATAAATTTCAGGCTGAAGAAGTAAATGTGTCCTCAGCATTTAGATAGTGTTTAGAGTCAATATTATCTAAGAAGCAAGTATATAAATGAAAAATAACTTTAAGGACTGAGCTCATGGGCATACTACCACTTAGAAAGGCAATTATGGAGGAAATAGGGGAAATGAAACAATGTGTAAAATATTTTGAAAGCTTTATCAAAACCCTAACATATAGTAGGTACTGTGATGAATAAAATCGTTTTTGCCCTCAAATTCTGTTTGCTAATGCTTTAATAGTTATTTATATAAACAGTTATATAGAATGTGCTCTGGGCTCAGAGAAGACAAAGCTGATATCTCTGCTTTTGGAAATCAAAAATGCTTCAGAACAGAGGTGACTTTGAAGCTGGCAGGGAGACATGAGGTTCAGTTTTCCATCTAAATCAGAGAGAGAAGGTCTTGCAGGTGCAAAGAATGGCAAGTACAAAGATGCAGAATTGGAACAGGTGTTGGTAAGAGTGCAAGAAGAAGGCATAGTTATAGAAATAAACATAGAGTTTGGAGTCACAGTGAACTGGCATCTGCCACTTGGTGATTGTGTTATTTGAGGCAATTCAGTTACCTTCCATTACCTTTTGGCTCCTTATTTATAAGTCATGGTAATAGTATCTTCCTTGCATGACTACTATGAGGATTAGCAGTCTAATACTTCCCTGAGTAGCTGAACAGTTTAGGGCAGTTTTGCTGAGGTTATTACTGCATCTACCATGCTCAAAGAGATACATTTAGAACCAAGGCCAAAGGAGTTGGATATTTATTTTTATGTTGGGGAGAATTTGAAAAATTTAAACCAGAAATATTATGATTGGACCTTTATATTTTTTTTAAAAAAACCTATTACAATTGCAAAGGAAGAATTAGGAGATGGAGAAATTAGGAGAGGAATTGAGAGGAGAGAGGGAATAAAGGCATAGTCAAGGCAAGATGAGAATAGTGAAAAGGGCGCAAAAGGAAAAAAAAACGGAAGCACAAAAAAGTTTGTGTTTACACTGTTCCATCCATTACTCATCCATTAAGGTGCAAGGTACCTTAATTTACATTACCAGTCAATCCTCACAGTCCCATTAAATAGAATTATCACCCCCATTTTACCTCAAAGAAAACATTTGCAGAGAGGCTAATTTGCCCAGACTTTTCTAGGTGGTAAGTAAGGTAGAAGTTGGAATGCAGGGGTCATGAGGAAAGCCAGGTTTCAAAATAAGGCTTGTCTGACTCTAAATACTAGGCAGGAAGACATGATGGCTATTGACTATCAGCTATGTCCAAACTAGAGCTGGCTGAGAGGATTTGTAGAAAAGTGGTGAATCTGGTAGAGAGTGACCCAAATCATTTTGGATAAGGCATTGCTATATAAAGTTTTGTAGCTTTAACAGATTTAATACATGATGGTTTCATTTAATGAAGAAAACTGGGGGAAACAATGAAGGAAGGGATACCTTACTAAAATTAAACTATCTTTGATGGTTCATGATGACTAATTTGTATCAATTAGATCAACTGAACTTTATAACTATGATGTTTATAAAATTTTGTCTCTGGACCCCTGTGATTTTGATTAAGATTATAAAATACAGAATTTTTTAAATTCAATTTACTTACAACCAAAAGGACTCAGAGCTCCTGGAGTTTATTTAACACTTTGTAAATCTCAGTATTTATTTTTAAAAGCAAGTGTCCCCACTCCCTTTCCTTCTATATATACCCAAAGGTAGTTCTTTCCTAGAAAAGAGGGCACAAGAATTTAAATTCCAGGGATTAGTGGAATGCAAGGAAAGATAAGGCTTTAGTAATAAAGTGATTAGAATAATTATAATAAAAAGGCAATTTAAAATTTCTGATGCTTGAAGCTGGAAATTTTGGTACAAAGCTTAAGTTTTAATGCTCCATCTTCTCTCCTGAGTTCCAGTCCTAACTATCTTTCTACTGGGAAACTTTATGTGACTGGTCCCCAGGAAGTTTGCATGTCTTAGAGCTATTACATTCAATATCCAAAGCTGGACTCACTATAGATTTAGCAGGATCTCTTTCTTCCTCTTTATCTAAAAATCCAAGTCCCAGTGAAAGGCAGAAACAACAAGTCTGTCAAAATACTTCAAATGTTCATTGACTCGTCCATTTCCTTTAACTTCTTTATTCTCCACATCCAATCAACTACCAAGGCCAGGCTCCAATTTTCATAGTGCATACTTAGCTTTCCTAGTTTATCCAGACCAGGATGAATCCCTCTCACACCTTTAGAGTGCTTGCCAAATGAAGTGTCAATGAATGAGGTATAGAGTCCACATGATGTGTATGTGTGGTGGACCTATATATATATATATATATATATATATATATATATATATATATATATACTTGTAGATGTCACAGAAGATAATCTCCTATAAATCCACTTTGTTCTTTTTATGAGCTTCTCTATGGGAATAAATTGAGGTGATCTTTAAGGTTAATTGGAAAAAAAGGCTCTTGTATATTTTCATAATTCTTCTGGCTACAGAGAGTGTTGGGAGCCATTCTTGATGAATGCTCTGCAGACAGGGTTGGAATTGCCTGCAAGCTAGAAGTTTGCAGAGCAGGTGGGCTTGTTTACTGAAGGAGGAAATTTGGCTTAATGTTGAATGTTTCTTGCCCCAGGGAATAAGAGACATTCCTTGCCCCAGGGAATAAGAGACAGAAACAGGAACAAGGATGTTTTGTGAGAACTTACACTTATGTAAAGGTCAGCGATTATTTGCATATGTGTGGGTGTTGCTTCCCCAAGGGTATATATATGCTGTGCTAAATAAACTCAGGGCGCAGTATTCTCTGTTAGCCCTTCAGACTCTATCTTTTGTCTCTTTTTCTCTCTCTTTTTTCTAACTTTCTCAATCCTCACTCCCCCTCTTGGGAACTGTTCGATCTTAGCTGGTGGGCTCCGGCAAGTGGCGTCCAAACAGGGACCTGAGCATGGGGGACTCAGTGAAGGACACCGCAGAACGAAGAAGCTAGCCGAGAGGTAAGGTAAGGGATTGCGGTGATTACTCAGGAGTTGTAAATACAGGCCCTAAGAGTTGTATATACAGGCCATAAGTGGTTAGGGTGCACCATAAAAATTACAGGCCCTAAGAGTTGTACATACAGGCCATAAGTGGTGATTAATTGGGAATTGTAAATACAAGTAATCAAGAAAGGAAGAGCCCCGGGAAAGAAAGAAAAAAAAAAAAAAGAAAGAAAAGAGAAATAAAATGGGTAATGGCAATAGCCGCACACTTTTTGTACATTTGTAAATAGTTTTTTAGAATTTCTTTAAAAAGTAATAACAAAAATAAATAAAAATGGATAATCTTTTTAGTTTTTTAGGATTTATAGGAGAGAAAGTGTTAGATCGTCCGGGGGACGCCCCGGACTAAGAAAGTGAAACTAAGCCTTCCGCTCTACCAGTTGAGCCGCTTTATGCAGAACCAGCTTAAATACTATTTCCCAGGAAGTTGTTGCCATATCAGGGATTGGGCGCAGGTGGACAAGGAATACAGGACCCCATACTACCTATGCAGAGGCCTCCTAGAGCAGGCCTGGGGTATTTTTAAAGGAGGTCACTGGCCAGCCTGCACTCCATGCAGATCCAATTACTTGGAAGAGTAAGGATTCTGTATGGATGGATCAGTGGCCTCTGAGAAAAAAATTAAGGCTGCAGTGCAACTAGTACAGGAGCAACTTGACAGAGGTCATATAGCCCCCTCAAATTCACCTTGGAATTCGCCTATTTTTGTCATCAAAAAGAAATCAGGGAATTGGAGGCTTTTGCTAGATCTTAAGAAAGTTAATGAGACCATGGAGCTAATGGGTGCTTTGCAGCCAGGACTGCCAACCCCTTCTGCTATACCAACGAATACTTATAAGATTGTTTTGGACTTAAAGGACTGTTTTTAACAGTCAGTACCACATTATGGGGTTAATCCCAGAGATCTTAAGCCTAATTGATTGTGGCAAATGGATGTTACACACATCCCAGAATTTGGAAGACTAAAATATGTTCATGTTACTATTGACACTTATTCTGGGTTTCTTATTGCCACTGCTCAGGCTGGCGAAGCCACTAAACATGTTATTTCTCATTGTCTTCGGTGCTTTGCCGTGCTAGGGCAGCCATCTGTTATTAAAACAGACAATGGCTCTGGATATACAAGTCAAGCATTTCAACACTTCTGTGCACAGCTCTCTATCATGCATAAAACTGGTATCCCCTATAATTCACAGGGTCAAGGAATTGTGGAACGAGCTCATGGTGCTCTGAAAACTCAATTGCTAAAAATAAAAAAAAGGGGGAGCTATATCTTATTTCTCCACAAAACCTTTTAAACCATGTTCTTTTTAAATTTTTTGACTTTGAATGCTCAGAGATTATCTGCTGCAGAGCAATTTTGGCATCCTAAGACTGAGAATATGCTCAAGTGAGGTGGAAAGATCCCCTCACAGGCTCATGGAATGGCCCCGACCCAGTATTCATATGGGGACAAGGGCATGTTTGTGTTTTTCCACAGGATGCTGAAAATGCTTGGTGGCTTCCGGAGAGATTGGTCTGGTTTGCAGGGACCTCTCCAGCTCCAGAGATTACCACTGATGCTTCTAATGATGATGACATACCTTCTGACAGCTAAAGGAGAGGTGTATTGGGCTTATGTACCTGATCTGCCTGTCCTGCATCCATCCATATGGGAAGGTCTGGAGAATATGGTGAAGGTGAATGACACCTGTTTGCTGGGTCCACCATCCCTTGGCAGAATGACAGTGCAGACAGAACCTGGGTTCAACTATTCAGGCTCAGGACTGGGGCTGCCAATCCTTGCTGCCAGGATGTCTGATGATTACGTGGATCAGGGTTGGTGGAGGAACTCAACAGGCATGCCTCTGCTCACCAAAAGATCCCAACAACCCTGATGCTGGGGCCTCACCACTGTCCTACCCTCCACGTTAAGGACTGGTCTGGAGGACCCCTACTAGGACAACGGGAGATTGGACTGAATCCGGAAAAGATGTACTGGACATATGACAAGTGTAATCTCACTAATTGTGTCTCCACAGTTCCCACTGGACCGCAGTAGTGGTTCAGTGTTTGCTTTGGGTTTTTGTGTAATTCTGGGCTTGTGCCTGCTTTCTCCATTGCTAAAATATTTCATCAGCTCCTTCAAGAAAATCCGTGCTGAGGTGCACGGAGTTAGGCTCCAGGCTCAAGTTTAACAACAGTTTAACCCCTCGATGGCAGAAGCTGGTAGCCAGTGATGGGTAAGATTCCTCCTGGGTGAAATCAGCCTAAGACAGGGCATGAATGATGAAATTCATGTGCCGATGACGGGTAAGGTTTACACCTTGCGGAGGATCACCTGAGACAGGCACAGTCCATCTGCCCCATGGCTGAGAAGACTATGGCTTATAATAAATAAAAAAGGGGGAGATGTTGGGAGCCATTCTTGATGAATGCCCTGCAGATAGGGTTGGAGTTGCCTGCAAGCTAGAAGTTTGCAGAGCAGGTGGGCTTGTTACTGAAGGAGGAAATTTGGCTTAATGTTGAATGTTTCTTGCCCCAGGGAATTAGAGACATTTCTTGCTCCAGGGAATAAGAGACAGAAACAGGAACAAGGATGTTTTGCGAGAACTTACGTAAAGGTCAGCGATCATTTGCATATGTGTGGAGAAGTGTTGCTTCTCCAAGGGTATATATATGCTGTGCTAGATAAACTCAGGGCGCAGTATTCTCTGTTAGCCCTCCCAACTCTCTCTCTCTCTCTCTCTCTCTCTCTCTCTCTCTCTCTCTCTCTCTCTCTCCCCCCTCTCTCTTCTCTCTCTTCTCTCTCTTCTTTCTCTCTCTCTCTTTTTTTTTCTCAATCCTCACTCCCCCTCTCGGGAACTGTTCAATTTTAGCCGGCTGGCTCCAGCAAGAGAGCTTCTGAGAGGTTAAGTGATTTGTATGCATAGTGATATAATAACATATCGTACTTAGCTTTTTATGTTTAACTAATCATTACTACTACTACTCGCTCTAGACTCACCAGAGTGGCCAGAATTACATTTATAAAGATTTGGGCTCTTCTTGCACTAAGGAAAGTAAATAACTTTAGAATTTTAGATAAAGAAAAGTTTTTCATATAATATGAAGGAAAATACCTAATTCACCTGTTCTTTTGTTTAGAGGGTGTAAAGTATTGGTCCATTAAGCAAATGGGTTGGATGTTGGGAGAAAGTGAGAGAGGGAGAAAGGAGAGATGCTTAGGGATGGTTAGGGATCTTGTTTGTTTAAATTTTCTCAAAATAGTGAGCATTTTATAAATGTTATTGCTTTAAATAAATTTTCAACTTGCTTTTTCAGAACCACTGGTTCTCAAACATTACTTTCAGCATGGTTCAGTGTCATCAGAGGACTTGTTAAAATGCAGATTTCTGGGCTCCACCCCCAGAATTTTTGATTTAGTAGGTCTGAATGAACTCTGATAATTTGCATTTCTAACAAGCTGCTTGCTGATGCTGACACTGTTGCTCTGAGGACCATAATTTGCGAACCAATTCTACTCAAACATCAATTTACTCACTGGTCTAAAACGAGATATGCAGGAATCAACGGGAAAGTTTCAAAAATAGATTCCAGGCTTACCCTCAGAGATCCTGTAGGTCCTGGCTGTGACCAAGGCATCTATGTATTTTTAAAGCTCCTAGGACATATTAATAATCCAGTTTTGGAAACTACTTCTTTGTAGAGCTAAAGGCTTTTTGCATTTGCACAATGACACTCAAACTTTTCTTATATTGGAAAATTTAGAATAAACCTAGCAATAAAAAAATAATAAAACATCTCTCTGATGTAAAGAGAGAGGACAATAAATAGAGCTTTGTTCCTATTCCAATATTAGGGAAATATTGGTTTATTTGATTTTTATTAAAATTAAGACAATTTTCCTTCTATATTGAATATAAATTCCCTTCTAAAAGATGACATCGCTTTGGGTTTTAGGTCCTTAAAAGCATGTTGAAGCCAATTTGCTAGGATTTCACATATATACTGTGATATATATAGTACTTTATAATAATTCATACGATTCTGTTCTTTATCCCTTTTAAAACTGGTTAAGCAAAATTATCACGGAAAGTATCTTTGTTTATTAAGATTTATCAAAGTTATCTGCCAAATAGTCATCTAAGACATGAGAAATTAGGTAGGTGAACTCTCCATAAGAGCATTTTGGTGATGGATTGTACCAGTTACCTGCTAATGAGCGTTACACTAAATCATTTATCATGGCCCTTTAAATCTTTGCTGTTAATACTATTTTATATCAAATATCCCATCTATACATAAAGGAGATTTTGTTTCATAAACAGTAGTTTTGCAAACTCCAGATGGCAACTCCGGGCATCAAACTTTATCTTCTATAGTACATTTTTAGACAATAAAAATTCTAAACCAGGATTTAGCTGTAAACTCAGCAGATAATGGAAGAAAAATCTTAGCTGACTCTTTCATAACTTTCAGTTATGTAATATGGAAACGAATAAATGTTTATTTTGGTTGATAGAGCAAGCAGGTGTAGCTTGAAGATAGGCCAGGATGAGCTAAATTAAGTAAGAGGTGGTGCTTTTACATAATTACTTTTCTGACCATCATGAAAATTTATATTATGTATCTGAGGTTAAAGGTTTTTCACATTTGAAGACTAACCCAGGACATTTTATTTTCCAACTAAAGTATATTTACTTTGTGTTTTTATTTATTTCACTCTTTCAGGCAGGATGAAAATTGAAATAATGTCTACAATTGTTTCTGATTTTCTTTGACAATCAAAAAACTTTCCAGCAGCACTCAAGATTCCATTTCTTTTAAGTCCAAGTATCCAGATTTGCTATATATTTGACTTGAATGTACTTAAATCATGAGGAAACGCTGAGAAACCTGGATTTTGAAGTATTTGAAGACCATGCCTAGAAAATAGTTCTTTAGTAAATGTTTGCTTCATTTTCCTACAACAATAATTATGCTAAGTTAGAAATTAAACACTCCTTCCAAAGGGTTGTGCACATCAATATATACATCATGTATTTACGGGCCGGAGGTAATCTAAGTATGGAACTGGACTTTGGAATCAGGTTGGTTTTATCACAAACTACCACAGGGCAAGTTGACTGGGAATCAGTGTAGGCTTCATAGAGATATAATGATCAAGTTTAAAGATGTTGGAACATTCAGTGTAGCCAAATGAATGAAGGAATTATGTCTCCAGAGGAGAAGTTCATGAGAGAATACAGTGCATTTGAGTAAGAGCAAGTTCTCTCTGGAGGAATATAGGGTGGGGGGGTGGGGCGCTGATAAGTTGAACAGTGAGCAGAGACCAAATTGTGAAAAGCCTCACCTATTTTGTATATTAAATATAGGAGCATTTATCTTTATCTTTTAAAATCTGGATAATTTTTTCACATGCAAGCTTTTGCAGGCCATTCCCAGCATCACGGTTTTTCCCTGCAGATACTAACATAACACACAGAAGTGGAAATGCTGCCGTCACGTGTGAGAAAGTAACCACTAGGTGGCAGAACTGTACTACAGTCTATGACTGGGACCAAATTTTGGTCTTTTGACACCTTCAGTCTACTCTTTATTCAAAGCCAGGTTGGCTCTAGACTGCTGCTAGGAGTCTAGGTTTATCCAGAAGCTTTGTTGGAGACTGAACAGCAAGCAAATTATACAAAGCTCGTGTCACTACAACCACCAGCATTGCTTTTTTTCACTCCCCCAGTGGACATTAGTTATTGGTGAATACAGCATGGAAATATACCTTAAATTATTTCTTTGATTAAAAATATAAACAAGGCTCATACAACAATAGACACAAACCTTCATAAATAATTAGCTCATAATTAAACAGCAGTATGTGCAAAAAATAAAAGTATCAATTTGATTTTTCAGTAAAATGTTCTTATCGCCAACATAGAATAAATCAATCGCCATAATGGACCATCAATGAAGCAAAAAACATGGGGACTAATAGTATTTTGTTAGAAAATTCTTCTAAGTAATTTATTTTTCTGAGCTTTCAGCTGGATTGTTATTGCGTGCCCTTGGTTATACTATTAGTAAATATATTTAACTGTTTGGGTTTCTTTTGGTTCCTTGCTGGAGCCCGCAGGCTAAGATGGAACAGTTCCCGAGATGGGGAGTGAGGATTGAGAAAGATAGAGACAGAGAGAGAGAGAGAGACAGAGAGAGAGAGAGAGAGAGAGAGAGAGAGAGAGAGAGAGAGAGAGAGACAAAAGATAGAGTCGGGAGGGCTCACAGTAAATACTGTGGCCCCTTAACACTGCATATTTATTACCCTTGACAATGCATGAAAAACAAAACCCACACACCTGTAAACAATTGCTTGACATTTACATGATTTCTCTCACCTATTTTCCATTAAGCCAAACTCCCTCCATCTGGGAGCCCGCCTGCTCTGCAAACCTCTAGTTTGCAGGCAACTTTAACCAGGTCTGTAGGGCCTCCAGCTGTAGGGCATTCAGCTGTAGGGCATTCGGCAAGAATGGCTTCCAACAGTTCCTATTTTGAAAAGCATATTGTTAAAGTTCAAGAATTCTACAGTAATTTCAGATTTACCCATTGAATGGCAGTGTTGAGAATAGATTGATAACAAATATTTTAACGTTTCTCTTCAATATAATGTAAATATGTCTAAATTTAGGAAGCTTTTATGTTTAGGCAACAAATAGATTATTTGCTTATTTGGAGTATCTTTAGTTAATGGTACATTGATTAATTTAACTCATTCATTAAATATATTTATAAATTGTTAATTTGGTTAATTGTTTCATGAGCATGTTCCTTTAGTGATATAGTCATGATCTTAGCCTGATTTATATTAACTGATCAATGTGAGGTAATAAATATCCTGAAGGAGTAATTAATATCTTGCTATTCTAGATAATATTCAAAATAGTTTTATATCTAAACTATAAGATTTTTTATAGGCATTTCTAGCATAGGAAGGGGATTAAAGGAATAAGAGCTTATTTTGTATGTGTGTACAGGCATACAGTTATGATCCTTTCCAATATTCTTCCTTAGGTGTGAAATAAATATGTTAATATTTAAAATTTAGCTTTTCTAACCATAAATTTTGTAAAAACTATAACTGGACATTTAGGTATAAAAAAACTTAGACTTTCTCCAAAGTCAGTTAATATGTAGTAATGATTTGAGGTACGCGTGTGCTTGTATACACACACAGACACACACACACACACACACCCATTTGAGTATAATAATTCCAATATCTTTATGATCAATCACTAGCTAATAATACAGACCTTCAAATTATACATTACTAAAAAGAACTAGAATGCATCATTGAAATCTAAAAGAGCTTATGTTGTAATGTTATTCTATTTTGTTGCCTAGAATAGTGAGTTCCTATTTTTCAGAGGATCATGTTTTGTTGGAAATACATAATTATGCAAAGCTTAGGTTTTTCTTCCTTCAAAAAAAAAGAACTCAGAGTAAAATTGTAGAGCTTTAAGTCAGCATATTTTTTTATATTTTCCTTCTTTCTCTTTTTTGCCATTCTTTAAAAATTTTTTTTAATTTTAAAATTTTTAGTTTTCTACAATCAAGACAAAATTGAAAAACTGCAGAGACTAATGTGTATCCCAAGTTTTTCCCCCCAACTTATTAAGAATAGATATATGTTGAAAGTTTATAAACTATTAAAAAATAAACTAGATATATACAACATATTTTAATTAATGGTATCTGAAAAACAAATAACTTTTAAGGCCATGAAACAATACAACTTTCTGAATTCAGAGTATTTAGAGACTGGAATTTTATTTGAATAAAACTAAAGTCTATATGATTTTAATAATAATGTGTTTCTAGTTGATTGTGAAATCTCCTTTTCACCTTATTTATCATATATAAACTAACTTGAATTAACCTTTGATTATCTTAGGGAAGATTGAAATTTAATTGTACATATATCCACTGGCTTTAAAATAAAGTGAAGTACAATGCAGAGTTCCTCCAATTGGTCGTGCTTCTGAGTTCTCCATACTGCTTTAGGAAAAAAGAAAGCTGCATGCTACATGATTCTGCAGTACAAATCATAATTTAACTGTGGATAATATGAAGTTCTGATGGTATAATTATGAATGGAAACCTTTGAATTTTAGCTAGATAAGTTGAGTAAATTATTCTTCATCCAGTATTCTTCATGAGCACATCTCAATGTCTAACCTTCCTACTTATAGAAAAGTCATGTATAATGTTTTTGTCTGGTGAGATTTTCTTTCTTTTTTTAATTTGCTACTTTTATTATCTAACTCCCCTCCAAATCTGTCTGCTAAGATTTTCATTCTATTTTTTTAATGCTTCCAGTAAACAGGTCTTCTCTTCTCCCACTATTATCCAATCACGCCTGTCATATTTTTCAGCCACCTTTCCTTGTCTCTGCGTTCAATACAGTAGATTTAAGCTTAAAGGGAAAACCAACATGTGGGATTCATAGGAGAGAATTTTGTAAATATTATTGCTCTAGAGAGTCTTGGAGAACATTCTATTCTGTTCTGTGTATGTGTGTATGTTTTTTGGCAAGAAATATTTTTAAAACTTTTCATCATGTGAAATATCATATACACTTGTAGCGGGAATAATGCCATAATCTCAACCACTCAGCTCTAAGAAATTACCAACACAGCTTTACCTGTAAGACCCAAATCAATTTAAAGCAAATCTAAGACACTTTCTCATTTTATCTGTAAATACATTAGTAGGTATCCCTAAATGGTGTTTCACACACCCTAAAATTGATAAGAATTAATATTATCAAATGATTAGTCATTCTTCAAATTTTTTTTCTGTAATATCTTATTATAAGAATATCATGCTTATTTATACTACTTTGTATATTTTTAAGAATAATTATGGCTTAGAACCATTATTTCCTCAGAGGTTGTAAAATCGAGATATTTTAATTCTACCATCCTTTGTTAGCAAGAATACCTTTACAAAGAAGAAATTTGCTTCATATTTCATCAATATGTGCTTATCCCAGGGAATGGAAACATGCTTAATAGCTTACCTTTATTGACTAATTTTAAAAATAGCATTTGCCAATGGTGGCTGATCCTCCGGTGGTGGTTATGAGTTCATGCATTTAAACCTACTATAGTTCATTAAACAAGTATCTCTTATTGGGCACTTGCTATATGAAGATTCTTGTACATAAACCTCTTTAAAATTTTTGCAAGAGGACCTTTTGGGTTGATCACTAGAGAAGAATTTCTGGGTAAACGGGTAAATGCTCACATAATTTTGGCAGATATTGCCTCATCAAATTTCTTATATTCTACTACTCTGCATTTCTATGAGCAATACTTGAGATTTACTATTTTACCCAAACTTATGAACAAAGTATAGTGTCAAAAGTTTTGGTATTTATTAATCTGTAGGTGAGAAATGAAAACATAATTTAGGTTAATTTTTATTCAGTTAAAATGAACAGGTTGAGCATCTTCTCATATAGTTAAGGGTCATTTATATTTCTTTATCTCTGCACTCTATTCTTATACCTTACCAATTTTTTTTTAGAAGCTTATACATTCTGGTGATGTTAGTATTTTGTCTATAATATAAGTTGGATGTATTATGTTATGGTGATTTATTTCATATAGCAATATGATGGTTACTTCTTTGCCATGAAAAATTTTTGTTTTTATGTAGTCTATTTGTCAAATTTACTAATCTTTTTCCTTTGCATCTGGATGTGGATAATAATTATGGAAGTTTTCCAAAACAGTAAAGTTGCAGAGGAATTTACCCATGTTTTTGTCTAATGTTTATATGGTTTCACCTTTTTACTATTTAAATTTTTTATTTCTTTGGAATTTATTCTAGTGAATGGTATAAGAAATGGATCCTCTATCTTTTCATGATTATAATAACATTAATTTTACTTTTGTTGTATACTAAATTTAAAGGCAAAATTGGGTCAATCACTGAGCTTTTCCTCAGCTTTATTAAGGTATAATTGACAAAATTATAAGATATTTAAAGCATATAATGTGGTAATTGGATATATGTATGTATTGTGTGTGAAAGGACTCCCCCCATCAAGTTAGTTAATATACCCATCAGCTCACTTATTTACCTCATGTGTGTAATTGTTAATTATGGTAGACTTATAATGTTTATTAATATCTGGCTGAGGTATTCCTTTGATTGTTTTATTGAGGGAGGAAGGTGTCAGGTTTTCCTAGGTAGTTTGCCTGATTGGTTTCTAGGTGAACTTTATAATAGACCTATTAACTTCTGAATATTTATTTTTATGAGGATTAACTCAGGGAGAACAGATACCTCAACAATGCTGTGTCTCCAAGATAATAGTATATTTTAAATCTATTTTCTCAATTTAATTTTATTTCAGGAAGATACACATTTGAATTTCTAGCATCTTTTTTTTTTTTTTTTTTACTTCTGTTAGGTATATTTCCAAATCCTAGCTACTCTTAACACAAAATAAAAACCTTTAATTTAAATGTCTACAGTTCAAGGTGTTAAACTCTAGAGGTTTCTTTTAGCTTTTCTAAACTTATATGGTTGAAGAAACAAATTTGTCTTACCAGTTCTCTTTAATAGGATTTTTCAGATATTGGAAAAATTTTTAGGGCATAGAGAGTCAAGAGACCTGCATTTCAGAACTGAGTCATTAATTAAAAGTGATGGAAGAACTTAGTGAAATAAGACACTTAACCTCCTTTGCCTCGATTTTCTTATCTGTAAAAAGAGGTTTTGTGGAGTGGTTGCATGTATCATTTAGGAATAGGTTCAATAACATTAAATTCAACTTAATCAAATTAGCTGTTTTGCTTTTCACATAAAATAAGTTCAGATTTAGAAAACACAGGGTTGGCTTGGTTGTTCAAGGAAGCCATTAGGGCTCAGGCTTCACATACCTTACTTCTCCACCAGCCTTACAGTTGTTCTTATGCTACAGTCTGTGGTATCAAGATGGCTTCTCTAATTCCAGCATTTTGTCTGTACTTAGGAGAGAAGGAGAAAGAGCACAGCACAAAAGTTATATCCAAACTGCATCAGCCTCTTATTAAGTTTTTCCTATAAGTGCTGTCCCACCATTTCTGCTTATGTTTCATTGTCCACAACTGTGCCATGTGGCCATTCCTCACTGAAAGAGAAGTTGGAGAATGAAGTGGTATTACTGTATTTGTTTATGTGTTGTATTTTCAGCTGAGAACATGCCATACCAAGCAAAATTATGATTCTGTTAATAGAGAAGTAGGGAAAAGAGGGATCTAAGCTTGCCATGCGTAAAGGCCCTTCTATAGATATCAAAATAAAAGTGAACAAAGAAAACATCTCTTTTTTTCTCCCCCCAATATTTCTTTATTCATTGATAAAAGGTCTTTTCTATAAAGAACCCGATTTTTTAATGAATTAATTTTTTAAACTGTTAAAATAACTTTCAAGTAATAAGCATTTTTAAATATCAGAAAATATGAGGCGAGAGGATTGGGGCTAGGAGGAATGCTGTGCACACAAATGAAGGGGAAATGAAGAAAGCAAATATTCAAATAGAACAAGATACATTACTGTTTTTAGTTATAAGTATTGCTTAACTAAATTATGTAAATAATTATTTAAAGGCATATGAAAAACTTTTTGAATCAGTCTAATGAACTACAAATTACCACCTACTATTTGCTATCTATCTTAGTGAAGTATAGTCTATATAGTAAAGTATCTCATTTTAAGTGTGCAGTTTAATTAGTTTGACAAATGTATATACCTATATAACAATTCCATTACCCTCCAAGGTTTCCTCATTTCACTTTTCAGTCTACCTCTCTTAACCCAGAAAACTATTGATCTTTTTGTCACTATAGGTTACTTTGCATTTTCTAGAATTTCATACAAAAAGGATAATATAATATGTAATCTTCTGTATCTAGCTTTTTAACTCAGCTTAATGATTTTTGAGATGTATCCATGTTGATATATCAGTTGTTCAGTCATTTTATACTGCTGTACAAAAAATACTATAGTTGGTTTTATTCATTCTTGTATTGATGGACATTTAAATTATGATTAGAACTATTATGATTAACGTACTATAAACATTCACATACAAATCTTCATGAGAATATATGTTTTTATTTTTGGGTTAATACCTGTGTGTGTGATTGGTAGGTCATATGGTGATTATATTTCTTATTATGTTGCCAAATTCTTTCATAAAGTGGCAGGATATATTTATATTCCCATCAGCACTGAATGAGAGTTCCAGTTGTTCTATATTCTTACCAGTGCATAGTACTGTCAGTCTTTTAAATTTTAGCTATCTAATGTTTAGTGGGATGTATTGAGTTATAAAAGCACCAAACTCACAGCTCTCTCTTACAGTTATGTCTTCCAAGAGTAGATTCCTCTTGTCTCTGCTTGAGTTCCCATCATGCTATGAGTTTTTCCCCAGGCACCAGTAGTTTAGCTGTTGGCTAGTAATTTGGACAGAGTTCTCTTGCTGCCAGGGTTTCGTCTTTAAAATTCATGCTTTTCTTGCCAGTTCTGAACTCTGTTCTTTGGTGTCTTGGGCAAGGCTGAGGTTTTCCACACTTCCTATTCCTATCCCTGCAGCTATAGTGGTTGATGACCCCACTTTTGTCCCTGTCTTTGTGTAATGGCTTGAACCTTTATGCAGTCATACCTTGTCTAATTGCACTTTGCAGAGACTACATTTGTTACAAACTGAAGGCAAGGCCTTCTACCAGCAAAAAGATTATGTTTTGTTTTATTGTGATATTCATTTTATTGTGGTGGTCTGGAATCGAATCTGCAATATCTCTGAGATATGCTTATACATTCACCACTGTTCTCTAAACCTATGTTCATTTTTCTCCATTCTGGTTGTAGCTTGCAAGCTCTTTCCTAGTTTCTGTCAATTAAATTTTTTTTTCTAATGACCTTAAATAGACATTGGGTACACATCCCCAGAAAAATTTTCATAATTAGGTTGAAAACCAGTGTTCGGAAGCTTGCTAACTAATAATAAATGTAACTGAAATAATATATTTATTTAAAAATCTAATCCAAGTTCTGAGGGCCATGCAGTCTAGAATAAAATCACAAAGAAAAGTTTCTTTGCTTTATTGGGTCAGGAATAGTCCAAAGTAAAAGCTAGTCCTCGCTGCAACCCATATTGAGGTCTGACTTGCCTCCTTCAATTTTTCTTACTTCCAAGTTATCTTCAGTCAGCTTTGATGAAAACCCAATTCTCCAGTGCAGTTTATCTCTGCTAAATGTTTAGGAGGCAAATTTCTTACTACTCCCAGAGGCGTTTTCATTTTTAGAAGTAGACGTTTAATATTTCAAATTCCTAATTGCGAACATTAAGATGATATAACAATATATGGAGTTATTCAGTTCACATGGGGAAATATATTTGGGGAAAATGCCAAGCTTGTAGGCAGTTCTTGAAAGACAATCCTTACTAATGGTCAGCTCTCCTGGGATGTTCTTGATTTTTAAAAGTTTTTACCTATTTTCATCTTCAGATCTAGAGATTTCTTAAAAGCTTAATGTGTTTGATCTGTGTGTCTGATTGATTTCAAGTAGCAGCCCTGAGCAGTGACTCTGGGGAGTCATGTGTAGTGGATGGCAGGTAGGAGCAGTACCATTGGAAGTTCGTTTGTTTGTTAGCAATAAATGAAGCTGTCTCTGGAACTTTTCTATATTCTATTCTGCTGCTTTTCTCTATTTTCTCTACCTGTCTATGCAGGCTCACAGTGTATGAATTTCTCCTCACTGAAAATAAGAGTGTTACCAACCACACTTCTTTTTGGTCATATTTCAACATTTTTGGAGAAAGGGTCTCTTTCAAAGTTTAGTTTGGTCCTTCAAAATTTTACTGTCCATAGTGCATAGTGCAGTTAAAACAAAACAAAATAGAGCTATATGCTCAATCAATCCTTCCTTTATAATAATTCCTAACTTTTGACTTAATCACTTTTGATTTTCAGAGAACTTCTGGATTATTGTATTTTATCATTGCAACCCACCATTTCTGATCAATTTTAGCCTGATTTTTGAGTTTGATTTTCTTCCTTCTGATTTCATGGAATGTAATCCTCTTTAGTTCTGAGAAATCAGTTTGAATTCTCACACTGCCTTCAGTGTGCTAGCCTCCTTTTCCCCTTTGTCTCCCACTTTCATGTAGTTGGTGAACACTACCTACTTTGATCACTATCTACCTTGTCACACAGGGATTGAATGCAATGTCAAACATGTGGCTCTCCTACTCACCTTATATGAATCCTGTTTTCTCATATCCTGAAGATGACAATGAATCCCTTCTTGCCACATGCAATGCAATGCAGTAACATCACATGTATCTGAAGTACCAAGTGAATTATGAAGCAATTTTACATATAATAGGATGTGTCAGGCACTCTTTAATACACTTAATAAGCATTGTTCATTTAATCATGAGGAATGAGCTGAGTGCTGTAATTATTCTCTTTTTGTGCAAAGAAACTTAAGCTAGAGAAGCTAAGTGAGTTAATGCAGTCCACAAATCTACAAGTAACAGAGTGAGATTCAAGTTTAGGAAGTTTGGCTTTGAAACTTGACCATAAATTGTTACACAATCTGATGTATATGAAGCTGATTTCTCTAGACAGCTGCTCAGTGAGGTTATATAGTATTAACACTATTTGTAGTTCAGGAAGTAGCTACAAAGTGAAGTTAATTTATTACTCCCTGTTGCATGACTAAAGCAGTTCAAATGACCATAGCTTGTGATGCAGTAGTAATACCTTTGGAAAAGTCTATTATCGCCAAGAATTCATGTTGTCTCTCTATTTCTAGATATCCTATATGAGACAAGACAGACAATAACAAAATCAAACTTAGGTTATCTTGATTTAAGCTTGGGAAGCAACAGCATTTGGAGAGTATGGAAAGAAAATTAGAAACATGACAAATGCATTAAGAACTGAACCAAATTCGTCCAGCAAACAATGTTCTTCCAAATGTTATAGCAACTGCTTCAAAGCCTGCCAGTAATGACCACTGAAAAAAAATTCTGTGTAGCACAAAACTTAATTGTCTGTTTGGACTAAATATATTTGACTATTTAAGAGCCATGACCTGTTGAAGGAAGCAAGTAGAGCATTCAGCCTCAGTGTCACACAGCCAGAAAAGTGATGCTTAGCCTAGAAATTTTAATTTAGAAAATCCTTCATTAGTAAGGATTTTTTCTCCTGTGTAAATACGTGGACTCCGTAGAGAAAAGCATGTTAAATCTCACTCATTATTCAGGTTTTTGTGGAACTAGTTAATTCAATCCTATTGCTGGCCAACTGAGAGTAAGTCTGGATAAGAAGCCAGAGACAGAGTGCAGTGCATTGAAAATACACAAGTTTGAAGGTCAGATCTGACCTTCAGGATCTGAATCTAGATCTATGACTTATAAACTGAGGAATGATAAACATATTATGAAATTTTAGTTTTCTTCTCTGTGAAACGGGTATGCTGATAATTACCTAGGAATTTATTGTGATTATTACATAAGACAGCATGCATTAAGCACTCAGTATATGTCATCTAGTAAAATGTTCCATTTTCTCCTACTGTTTCTTTGGAAGATGCATTGTAGAGGGTGGACAGTTAGGTAGCTTCTGACTCCAGAGTGCTGGGTTGAGGAGAAGGGTTAAGAGAAAGAACAAATAAATCAACAGGTTTGGAAGGAGGTCACAGGTGCTAAAGAATTCCACTATTGGGAGTTTCTGATTTATTCCCTCTGTCTCATATCTTTTTTCTCCTTTTGTAAAACATTTTAAAAATATTATATTATGAGGTAAGGATCTCCATAAAATAATCCTCAGAAATCTGATTCCTTATTTGCTATATCACTAATACATTGCTATTATAAAGATACAAGTTAAATCTCATTCTTGAAGTTACATTGACTGGTTGGTTTAGACACAATGATGGAACAGGAAGAAAAAAATTTTTTTTGGTGGGAGGGACAGAAACCATCTACTTTGACTACCAAAATACTAAAATTTAGTGGCATTTTGTTTCAGGCTCTCAGAATAGTTTAAAGCTATGCTTACTATAATTGTAATTTTTATTTGCAGTGAAATTATTGCATCTTTCACATTTTAAAATACACTTGCATGTTGTAGAGAAATAAACAAATGAAAAATTCAAAAGCATCCCTGGCACTGTTTTCATTGCTTGACTTTTTGGAAAGGAAAGGGAGGAGAGTCAAGGTAAATGCATTGTAAATATATGAATTGGTCTTTGAAGTCTCTCTAGCCACTGTATTTTATATTCAATCCTTCCAGTTTTTCTTGCATTTTCTTCCCTCTTTCATAAATGAAATTAATCAGCTAAATTAAGGTCATTTCTACAGGTATTTGTTGTTATTAATATGGAACAGAGACTTAAGCTAATAGGAACAGAAATGCTAACATTAATCCACAAATTAAGAAAATTGAGGTGATAGAGAGGTTTTGGATCAGGGCCTTCTGTGAAATCACCTTCACAAAGCCAGTAATCATTTCTACCCATGTGTTCTTTGTGGCTGGTTCTAGAACAGCTGACTAATTGCTGCCTTCATTTCTACTTTGATTGCCTTCTCTTCCCTTTTTGATTCTTTCATTTCTTCTAAGAAGGTGAGCTGTGGTGTTAAGAGACAAGGTTATCTGAGAGGTATTCCTGAAGGTAAAACGGCTGAATTATATTTTGGGAATTTAAATGTTAACTTGACATAAATGACATTCTGAATGCCATTTTTCCACTTTTGGCTTTAATATATTCATGACTTCAGTTGTATATTTGACAAATATTTCTGATGCTAAGTCTCATTTAAAATAAAGGAAGGCACTAAGTTACGTTCTCTACAGAAACCAGCAGCATAGATTCGAAGATTTTTACATCATAGTTCCTTAGGCCTTCAAGGCGCGGTTTCATCAATTACCAATGTTTTCCTTCCCTAGAACGTGTTTTAGGTCGGGATGGCTGTAAAGATATTTACTGCAGTAAATTTGCTCTAACAAGGTAATATTAAGTGTTAGGAAAGACAGCCTCCCAAATGGTGCCAGAGCTAGATAATTGTCTTAATAATATTTACAAATATATATCAAAAGCAGACATTCTGTGCCTTGTTCCCCAGAGAGATAGATTAACTTAAAGACATTAAAGATGAAAAATAGGAATGTTTTACTGGCATGATAAAGTGATAAATATGTGCACTCATTCTCTTTCTTTTGATTATTATATTGGCTTAAATGGTTTTATTTTTTTGGCGGGTGGAGATGACAAAAGGTTTTTCAATGATGCTGAAAGCATACATTTAAAAAAACTTTCGTAAACGTATGAAAGTAATCAACTGTTATTGTTCATTCAAGAACAATGTAAGCATTTTCTGTATAACAGACCTTGTTTTAGGGGTTGGGGTAAAGGAATAAGTAAAGCAGATGTCATCTCTGTCCCCATTAGCTTACATAACTAGGGGGAGAGAAATAGAGAATAACTAAGTTGAAAGATACAGATATTATTTCAGATAAGAAAAAAAAAAGAAAAGAAAGCAATATAAAGGATGAAGTAATCTTTACATGGAGAAGGGCTACTGTTTCAAATTGTATGGTTAGAACAGTCTTTTCTGAGAAGGTAAACATTAAGAAGCCACATAAATGAAAAATCTTTACTATACAAAATACAATTCAATATTGTAATAATATATATAAATTATTTAAGTAATTACTTTGATTTGATTTGGATACATAACATAATAAATTGTTTTTGCTCATCTTTAATGAATCCTTTAGGCATTTTGCCTCCAATCTAAATTCATAAGTAGTTGTTGGGTGCAGAGTTCTGTGGCTTTCCTCTATGCTCCTCAGATTCTTATCAGTCTCAAGTATAAATGAATGGAGAGTATTGCTTTGGTTTCCAGATTATTAGCCCTTCAGCATGTCATAGTTGTATCTTAATTGGGTATAAAAGTACAAAAGCAAGCTGGAGGTTTAGAACTTTGTTTTTCTATAATATTGTCAAGTAGATTCTGTATCTGGGATGATTTTCTGGTCAATACTTCTTTTCTCATACCATGTGGTAACTTTTCTTTCACCATATTGTTCTCTCCATTATTTTAGTTGAGTCGATGTCCAAAGTATGACTGATTTTTAACATGCTCACCTTAGTTGAACTAACCATTAAAATGCTCATCTTAAAGTAGCTATCTGGTTTCTAGTTATGTTAATTATTGTAGGAACTAGAATATAATGTTCATAAAAATTAAAGTTATTGTGTGATGGCATGGCTGCAGATATTTTAAGAAAATTTAGACAACGTTGTGATCACAAGCAATAAAAGACAATGAACAGGTACTTTCTCATTCAAGTGAAAATCCAATGAGACTTATTAGCATCAATTGTAATGGCGTATTGTCTTTACATAGACACTTACTAATCTAGATGGAGGTTAGTGATGCACTTTACACAAGTAGCCAGAGAGCTATGTGTCAGTGCTCCCTCTCTCTGCCAACTAATAATTGGTCCAATGGTTTCTGTAAGTCCAAAGCTGTTTGGTCTGTTTCTGGGCTTTAGTAACAAAGATAAAGCAATGCAGCGTAAATAAAGAAAAAATCAAACCTGTAAAGGGATATAAAAACTAGAAGTTGAAACATTAGTAGCAATGCTTGAAGTTTCTTGATCAGAGGATTAAAAAATGTATTTTTTTCTCCTAATCTTTTGAAAATTCCTATATCAAGTGAATTTTTGATGTTATAAACACATACATGTAGTGTTTTTAAAGACAATATATGTTAGAGCAACAAGCTACATAGCTATCCACATCCATTTTTATTATACTCTAAGAAAAAGTCAAATTGTATAGAAAAATTCAATAAAGTATTTTGAAGACATTATAACATCAGTTCTAAGTATTTGTAAGAAAGTATGTTCCAATGTAAAAGACTAAGATGAGAGGTGCTCTGCCAACAGAGTTAAATATTTGTAGGCAAAATAAACCTACAGAAATTCTATGAACTTGGTTTTAGGAAAGATAGATTCCCACCACCCATGACCTTTGTTTCTTTTTTATTTCTTTTTAAATTTATTATGGTGACATTGATTAACAAAATCCAATAAATTTCATGTATAATTCAATAGTTATATATATATACATATATATATATATATATATATATATATTGCTTTATATGTTCACTGCCCACAGTTAGATTTTCTTCTGTCACCATGTATTTGACCCTTTTGAACCCTATCTATCTCCCCCATCTCCCCTTCTCTCTGTTACCCAGTAATCTACTGCCCATATGTCTCTGTTTGTCATTTTTTGTTTATTGCTTTTAGATTTATATCTCACATAGAAGTGATATCACATGATATCGCTTAGTATGATTATCTCAAGATACAGCCACGTTGTTACAAATGGAAGTATTTCACTTCTTATATTTGAGTAATATTCCATTGTATTTATGTACTATGTTTTTATTCAATAACTATTGCAAGACACTTTGTTTGCTTTCATGCCCTGGCCACCATGAATTATGCTGCTATAAACATTGGTATACATATATCTTTTTAAATAAAGATTTTTAAGCCTTTTGGCTACATACTCTGAGAGACTGCTGGATCATATGGTAGATCAATTCTTAGTTTTTTGAAACTGTTTTCCATAGTGGCTATACAAATTTGTAGTCCCACCAATAGTGTATAAGGATTCCTTTTTTGCTACATCCTCTCCAACACCTTTTATTGCTTGTCTGGTTGATAATAGCCATTTTAACAAGTGTGAGATGGTATCTCATTGTACTTTTAATTTGTATTTCTCTAATAGCCACTGAAGTTGAGCATCCTTTCTGTTGGCCACTTGTATGTCTTTCTCGGGGAAGAGTCTGTTCAGGTCTTCTGTCCATTTTTTAATTGAATTTATTTGTAGTTATTGAATTGTATGAGTTCTTTGTATATTTTGGATATTAGCCCCTTATCTGAGACATTGCTTGCAAATATATTTTCTCATTTGGATGGTTGCCTCTTTACCTTGTTGATGGTTTCTTTTGCTGTGCAGAAGCTTTTTAGTTTGATGTAGTCCCATTCATTTATTTTTGCTTTTATTTCCATTGCCTTTGAGATCAAATTCATAAAATCCTCTTTAATTCCAAAGTCCATGAGTTTAGTACCTATGTTTTCTTCTATGCATTTTATTGTTTCAGGTCTTATATTGAGTACCTTAATCCATTTTGAGTTCATTTTGGTGTGTGGTGATAGACAACAGTCTTATTTAACAATTTTGCTTTCCAACCTTCCCAGCGCCATTTATTCAAGAAGCTTTGCTTTCTCCATTGTATATATTTGACTTTTTTTATCAAAAATGATTTACCCAAATAAAAATCAGTTTACTTCTGGACTCTCAATTCTGTTCCACTGGTCTGGAAAGATAGTTTTAGTTAGAAACAATTGCTGAGCTTTTAGAAATAATATTTCCCAAAGCAATATATTGTAGCTAGCATTTAACTTAATTTTTTTTTGTTTCTATATAGTTTCTTAATTTGTATAGGTAGAATAACTTGTTTAAGGTGACCATGTGCTTTATAAGTAAAATCTAATCTTAAAAACATCCATACAAATTGAGGGTGGGATCTAGATATTGTTAGGAAAATTTTTTTTTAAAAGGAATTGGGTGACAGCACTAAGGAAAGATCATTCTAAACTCCTAAATAAAGCTATTTTTTTCAACAAAATTATTATAAGTTAAAACATAATTTCCTTCTCTCTCTATCTCTTTGTCCCTTTCAAGAATTTATTGTGGCTATTTTTTTTTATATATATTTGCATAGTATATACATTGTTCAGCTTTTCACATTATCCAAACATGGTTTTGTACCACATTTACTCTTTTTAAAGACAAAAAATATCAAAGATACTTAGTAAAATCTTATTAAAAGTATTGTTTTAAAAATAGATTGAAACATGATAAATGCAACTCTGTACTTCATTCCTTTGAGAACAATTTGATAGTTTCTTGGTCTTGTTTTCTTAGGAAATCAATGGATGCTATTTACAAAAGGTCAACTGTGACCTTTGATCTACTATCATACCAATATTTTCAAATCTGTAGGATATTTCTACTTTGCAGTGCTACTCTCATTTTAAATGCGAAATGACTAAACATAAATTTTTCTCTTATACTCTTCTTTCTCAGAACAGCATTTATTTCTCAACAATTCCATTTCTATCCACTGTCTCAGACCTCAACTTCTTAAAAATAATTACCTTTGACACTAATTCCCCTCTAGCAGCTCTAAATAATCTGTCTCCAAACTCTACTCCAATATCCTCTCCTGAGAAAATTCTCTTTCTATTATGTCTCCTCTAGCTATTTCACTGTCTCTTCATTCTGACTAATTCATACTATTAAGAGAGCTGTTAGCACTTAATGTTTCTAAGTCCCACCTTCTATTTAATTCATCACCTACTGCAAACTGGCTTCTTTTCTTACCATTCCATGTAATAGCTAAATCCAACAGGACCTTTTTATTCTGTCCAACTGGATCTTTTAATTTAGCATTTTTAGTCCTTCCTTTAAAAGATTTTGTACTTCATTTGTTTTCATGACCCAATAGGCTTTGGTCCTATTTGTATCCCTCTGACCATCTATTTTCTTACATAGCATATATGAATTGGATAGGGTCTAATAGGGCTCATTTATATCTGTTTACTACTTTTGCTAATCTCTAGAGCTGTGACTGGCTCACATAGATAAGCAGAGTTAGCCAGCTATTGTTTGGAGCAAAGCAACATTGATAAAACAAAACAAAACAAAAAACAAACAAAAAAACTTATAGGTATTTTAGAGCATATGATGCCTTCAGGAAAAGTTTGGAGGATGAATGTGGGGATATATATGTGGGTAAAACTAAAGAGATGAGTTGGAGTCAGATAATGAGGAATTTCAGAAAGGCTTTGGACTTTATACAGAATGTTTGGGGTTCCACTGGTAGATTCCAAGCAGTGGGGTATTGAAGTTACATTTGAATTATGGAAAGACTGGTGAAATTTTGGAGAATAAATTGAAATTTTTAAAATTAGGCATAGAGATAATGTGTTGAGTTATTTTAAAATCTAGGATATTAAAGATAAGGATCTGAACTAGAACTTTTTCAAAGAGATAAAGAGAATGGAATATTCAATAGCTATTTGGGTTGCAGAATGACAAAACTTGACAATCAATGGGATATGGAGTGGGGTTGTGAGAGACAGCATTTGAGAAATACTCTCACAGGTGACTAATATTGGAGTAAGGAAAAGTAGATAACATTTTTGAAAGAAAGATGATGAAAGATGAAAGTTTTGGTCATGATTATCAATTACCTGAATGGAACCCAGAAGAAATTGTTCAGGAAGCATATAGAAAATTTATAAAGCAACTAAGTGATTGTTTCTGGTGGAAATGAAGACTTTTTAGGGAAAATAATTAATATATAGATGGCAGCTAAAACTATGATTACAGAGTAGTAATAGAGTGAAAAAATAAGATCACTCTGTCAGGTTAGATGTGGTTATACTACAGTAACAGGCCCCTCAAACCACAATAACTTACGATCATAGAGATTTACTTCACTCTTTTGCCACATGTCTATTGTGGGTGGGCTTTGACTCTGTTCTTATTTCTGGGGCACAGTCTTCCTGAACAACTTCTATATGGAACATCATTTATCATTATGCAGAGGGAAAAGAATGTGATGAACCACATTATGCCTGTACTACATAAAACTTCTCACATTTCCATGTCAAATCAAGTCACAAATCCTGACTTCTGATAGGCGGGGAAGTAAAATTCTCTCCCAGTGAGGAAAATGAGATACGTAGTAAACAAAAACAAAATCTACTAGAATTGCCAAATCAGAATTCAAGAGAACATAAACATTTAAGTTGCTCTTGGGAAAAGGAGCACCTTTTAAGAAAGCTTAAAAGAGTAGCCAAAAATATAAGCAGAAAACACAGATGAAGTAATTTTCCTGAAATAAAGAAGAAAAATATTTTCAGTCTAAATTAGTAATTTTTGAATTTATACACCAAATGTATATTTGCTTTTCATAATCATTTATGTTTGGAGAGATTTGAGAGTAATATTTGTTACTATCCTAAACATTTCTTGCAAAAGAATTACCCTGCAAGATGCATTGCCACAGGAGAATGTAAAGAAAAGTACAAAGCATGCATTAAGACAAGGTTTGGACATATTCTTATATAAAAGTAGAAATACTTTCCAAATTTCTCCTCATAATTAAAACATGTGTTTTCCTAGAACATCCCAAGATAGTTTTAAATTTCTCAAATTCCACTCTCTTGTTGAAGACCTTTAAACTGGTAGTATTATTTGCCCATTCCTTTTCAGGCAAAATAGAAGGTCCCACAAATGGTGGTAATTTTTTATAATCATTTTTGGTATAAACTATGATGTTCAGTTCTTTAGTATTTGAATAAAGTACTAATTATTTTTTTTATTGTGAAGAGCTTGGCAAACTTCCAGAACTGAGATCTGAATTTGCTGTTAATAAAGGAAAAGTGAAACATTAGGAAGTGGGGATGGTTCTGTCTTATTCTAAAATAAAATGTGGAATTAAGAATTGAGATTTTAGATGGTAGTAATTCCAAGCCCTCTGAAACATTAATTGACCTTAGGTAAGTCTGATAAGTCGTAATAAATTAACTCATAAATTTGCTATTTGTGCATCAAAAAATTATATTAAGTATGGAAATCAACTGAATAAAAGATACAAGGCCCCTCTCCTTGTGGAAGTAATATTATACTTGAGGAAACATATCTTAGTAAATTGTACAATTAATAATAGAATTATATTAGTGCTAAGTGTCTGGAGGAAGAGGTATGATTTCTAAAAGATGATTTGACCTAATCTGGTTTCTTCAAGAAAGTTATCAATATGGACAGTTGGAGGATGACTAGGCATTAGCAGGTTAAAAGGCATAAAGGTAATACATGGGTTAGGGAGCTTTGCAGACTAGGAAAACAGCAATTATATAAGTGAAGAAAGCAGAGTTGCCAAGAGAATTTGAAAAAGTCCAGTTTATTAGAGACACGTGGGGAAGATGTACACTGGCCTGAGTTGTACTTGATTGACAAATCCTAGAGGGTTTTATAGTTCATTGTAATAATTTTGAATTTCATTTCAGGAATCATGAAAGTCTTTTTTTATATGTAAGGCAGAGGACAGACATATTTATATTTGTGTTTTCGATAGCTTATTCTGGTGGCTGTGAGGATAATGGATTAGTGAGGGACAGGAGTAGCTATGACATAATTTACTGCAGTCTCAGGTTAGGAGTCATGGTGGCTGGGAATGAAAATGGAAAGATAAGAATGGGATTCAGAGGTATCTTGAAAATAAAGTCCAGTGGGATCCATGATAGATTAGATAGATGTGAAAAGTGAAGTTCTAAGACAGATGGATCAAGGTTTGTAGCTTATATAAATGTAGGGGTTAGAGTGACCATTTATGACCATTTACTGAGGAGGATTGCTGGAGGCGAACCAGATTTATAAGAGAGTATTTTGCCGCTGCATAGTCCATATGTAAAGGTATTACCATTGGAGGCACAGCCTTTGAGTAAGTGTAAGTACCATTCAGTTCAGAATAGACTATGTTTCTTTGTGCTCCAAGATCAAATTTTGTGAATCCTAGGGAAAATCAACTAATTTATTATGAAGATCCTTTTTATAATATAAAGTTAGCCATTCATGGCCTATTTTAATACAGAGAGGACTGTAAAAGAATATTCTAATCAATTGGGCCATTTGACTTTTGGGAATAGACTCTTTAATATTAAGCAGTTTGCTACCTACCACCTCTAGTTTATTCATGGTACAAAGTAATGATGATAATTATGATGATACTTGGTAGTCATTAAATACTTACTATGTGCCAGGAACAATTCTATGTGCTTTATATACATTGATTCATTTGTCTCCCAACAACCCTAGGTACTATTATTAACACTATTATACAAATGAGGGAAATGAGGCATAAAATACTTCCATACTGCTCATCGTGTACATAGCTAGTTAATATAAGAACCAAGATTTAAATATAGGTTGTATACATGTGCAGTATAATCTCAACATCCCACTATGAAATTGGACTGTAGTGAATTCTAGTGTGCAGAGGCTAAAAGAATTTGACTGGAAAAAAGACAAAGGTCAAGGAATGAGGTTGTGATGTTAGGACAAACTGCTTTCACAGAAAAGCCAGTAGCTGCCTCATAAAATATAGTTCCAGGTCTATTATTAAGACTGATGTTTCCTAGCGTGAGTGGCCCTGAGTGAGAGGTTGATGATGATTATCCCTAGGAGTCCTGTAGAGCAGGGGTTCCCAACCCCTGGATTGTGGACCAGTATTAGTCTGTTAGGAACCAGGTTGCACAGCAGGAGGTGAGCAACAGGTGAATGAGTGAAGCTTCATCTATATTTGCAGCTGCTCCCCAGCACTAGCATCACCTCAGCTCCACTTCAGATCATCAGGCAATAGATTCTCATAGGAGCACTGGTGCCTAGTGACAAAAAGGTTGGGGACCACTGCTGTAGAGTCATATCCCTTAGGAATCTCTAGGCTAGTGATTGTGAGATCTTCTGATATGGGAATTATATTACATTAATCTTTGTATTTCCAGTGTTTGAAAGAGGGCTTGATGAATGACAGATATGAAGTAAGTATCTAGTTGATAAATAAATAAATCTTGTAGTTACAAGTACAGTTGACCCTTGAACGAGATGAGTTTGAACTGTGCAAGTCCACTTATATGCAGATTTTTAAAATAATGTAAATGTTTTTTCTGTTCTATAATTTTCTTAAAATCTTTTCTCTTTATTTTAAGAATACAGTATATAATACATACAACATAGAAAATATGTGTTAATTGACTGTTATTGGTAAAACCGGTTAACAGCAGGCTATTAGTGGTTAAGTTTTTAGGGAGTCAGGAATTATAAGCAGATTTTAACTGTGTGGGAGTCAGTTCCTCTAACCTTTGTGTTGTTCAAGAGTGGGCTGTAGTTTCCAGGTGACTTTCCTTCTGGTAAGGTGTTGAGGAAGTAGATAAACTCTATAAGGCTGAGAACTGAATCTTTAATTAAAAGAAATTAACATGGCAGACAATAAAAGTGCAGAAATAATAAACAATAAACCTCAGGTTAAAACAAACCTGAAAGTGATTCCAAATACAGCTCCAGATACCTTAATGATGTATAAAGATCAAATTTATTTTTAAGAGAATCACAATACTTTATTACTCTTTATAGATATTTTCTCTCCTCAATTCTTTAGTTAAACCTCATTTCATCTGTTGAGATGCAAGAGAAGATGAGGTTATCACTAATTTATAAAGGACATATTCAGAGCAAGCAGAGAAAAGATGACTTGCTTATCTATAAACTGATTGAAGCCTAGTTGAATTCCTTAATCTCATGAGACCATACCAGAATTTTAAATTCTTAGTCGACCATACCTATTCTTGAGTAAAAGACACTTTCCACTGTCATGCACTATAGGAAAGCTATTATACTGCTCAGTTTAGTGTAACTTGTAGTTTCCACTTTTAAAGTACTTCAGGCTTGTTCATTTATCGCTTTCCTAGTTCTACGTAATCCGACATAGATTCCAGGGACTGTTGCACAGAGACTTCTGAGTGAATAGATATTCTGAATTTTGTGAGATGACCAGCCTTAATATTAGAAACTATATATTTTAAATTCTAATCTTGTAATACTAGTTTGATTTTTTCAAAATATGAGAATTATTATACTCTTCATCTAATGTGTGATTATTACTTAATTTGAATTTTAAGTAAGAACCAAAGCATAAAACTTTTCTTCAAACTCACCTTATCTTATTGAAAGAAACTATAGTTCCTAAAGAATTCTACCAAAGTTATAATAAGATTGATTTTTACATATTACTGAATGAGCCTCTTAAATGCTTTAATTTTCTAATGAAATCACAGAATGCAGTTGGTGTGCTTATTTGATCTTGTTTGGGAAATAGATTTGCCATTCTGTTGATACATATTTATTTCTATAACTTTTAAAAATTCAATCAATTTTAAATTCAATGACTCATTGATTTCCTATTGAAAACTTTCTATGGAAATTGTATAGTGCTATGTTTGGGCGTCTTAAAAAATGTTATTTATAGGCAGAAAGAAAGAGGAAAAGGGAGACTGAAAGACAGGTAGTAAAGTATTCATATTTTCCTAAACTTAATTTCTCTAAATACACAGTAAATAGTGCATTTCATTGGATGTTATGATTGAATACATTTCATTACATGTGAGAAAGAACACTAAAGTTATGCTCACATCTTTTTAGAAATGACAGTGATTTCATGTATAGTGGAAGTAGTTTATGAAATATTAAAGAAAAAATGAGAGAGAAGGTCTGTAATTAAATTAACTTTAGGACTGACTGATAATTAGAGTGGAGGGACGTTAAGGATAAGGTGGGAAGAAAGGTGAGTTATGGGGATAGAGAACGATTCAAGACATTGATACTGTAGTGTGCCATTTGCAATAAATTGATACCTTGCTCCGATATATCTTGCTCATACATCATATACTGATGTGTCAAGAGACACCTTGACTTTAATTTCCTATTCATAGACTTCAATAAGTATAGAGACATATTTGTCTTGTTACTCATTTCTTATTTTTCCCAGTTACTTTAAAATACCTGGTTTAGGAGCCAACCATAACATTGACTGCTTCTTTCCTTTGGAATCAGTCCTTTGGAAAATAGGGGGGAAAAAAGGAAAGGCAAAATAAAGCCAGTACCTGAGATTTATGAATTTTCATTATGCTAGACAACTTTAAAAAAGAAAAGTAATTTAACAAGAAAAATTTTACCTGGCAGTACTGTTTATATTACCTATATAATGGCTTAGTTAGAAGTTTTATTTTAACACCCTATTTATTTTAGCAGTACTTATATCCTGAAAAGATTGAAAAAGTGAGTAGATTTTTCAAAAAGTTCTAGAAGTACATAAAGATTTAATGATGTGTTAAAACGTAAGATAGTCTTTATAATTCACAAAAGCCTGTTTCACACTTAGAAAGAGAGGAAGTACTCAACACCTATACATTTGTTAAAATTATAAGAAAATCTGTACATTAATCTTTGGAGCAATTTTCGAGGAAAAAGGAAACTGCTATTTATAGTGATACAATTATAGATCAACAGATGACATGTGGGACTTGGCTAAAAGGTATGTGGCTTTGTTTTAAATTGAGCAGTAGTTTTATGGTTATTTTTTCTTTGTAACACTCAGACCTCCTGAGAAGTCAGACTGTTTTCTATGTGAGGTGGCAGGAAAATGGGGTAATTTCATTCTGAGTTATATATTTGCTCTTGATAATATAGTCATTTTTAGCACATATAAATGTACTCTCAAAATTGAATGCCAGATTGCATGAACACTGCTTCTAGTATTTTTATTTTTTAAGTTAGAGTAAGCAAGACTGAAAAAAAAATATTTGAGCTTTTGGTATGAAGTAGCCCAAAAAATATAGGGTAGAGGATTTGAGACAAGCTTCTGAATATGAGATTGAAATCATCTATCATAGTTTGGATTTCCCTGGAAGTGAATACTAAAATGGAGATCCTTAAGCAAGTGGTTTGATAAGAAGTACGGTTGGAATCATGATCTCTGAGGGAGTGAGGGGAGCAGAACTGGGCAGGGGGAGAATTTGAGCTGTGTACAGTTGCAGCAGAAGACTCATTAGGCATAAGTGGGACTCTGGATCTGGGATAGCCCTTCAGAGGTGTCCCAAATTGAGGTAAGGTGGAGAGGAAATTTGATGCATATGTCCCTGAGAAGTAGGTGTAACCTTGGGTGAGGCAGTGACTTTCATCAGAGAGAATTTCAACTGTGAACTCTCAGCAGGCAATAGTCTTTGCAGCTGGGAAATGAGAGTTTGTAATTCAATGGTACTCTTGTGCTCCCTCCTAGAAGTGGTTACTTTCTATGAAAATGAGACATTTAGAACTGCAGAACCTAAAATTTCAAAAACTGGGAGAAATAATTTCCCAAACAGGAAACTAAGACTCTTAAAAAACATGTGTTTTTCCTACATTCATGTTCTTTGTTCCATACATTCAACCTATTAAAGATAACTGTCATTGGTTTGTGGTATATTCTGAGTCCTGGGAGATAATGCCTCATGCTCTCAAGAGTATCGTTTCTAAGCAGTTAGCTGCACCTTTAAAATCCATTTAATTGTTCTATCAGGCCAGCAGCTTCTGCATGGTATGTTATGTGATAGAACCACTATATATCCTGATTATGTTCCCACAGCCATATTTCCTTTACTGAGAGGAGGCTCTTTTATATTCAGTAGGATGCATATGGGATTCTATGCCAGAGGATCAAGTATTCTATTAACCTATTAGTGTTCATTGCCTGTTGAAACTCTGTGGGTAAAAGAAGTAGCAGCTACTGATGAAAGCAGCTGTGAGATACACACACACACACACACACACACACACACACACACACACACACACACATGCAGACATATAAACACACACACACACACATATACATACATATATACACACACACACACATACAATCTCAATCTTAGTCAATTCCAGGATAGGAAGTCTTCAGTGTAATCAACTTGCCACTAAGTTCCTGGTTGGTGTCCTGAAGGAATGGTGCCAAACTGGCAGCGCTGTGCCATAGCTGAGGTGATAAGGTGATAAGCTGAGGTCATAACATGAAATTCATTATGCTAGAAATAGAAATATATAATACTACAGAAAAAGGATATTTTAAAATGATAATCAGTTATTACACATTTACTAGTGTCTCACTGTATTTTGGGACCTGGAATTTGGTCTCTGTTGTTAAATATTTAGACGTTCATCATTCAGTACTGGTAGCTAAATCAGCCGTAGTGATAGAAGGCTGTGCTTACTGGACCCATGTGTAGTCTCTATCCCTTCCATCAAAACTACTCTGTTTATGAGTCCAGAGCACTGTGATGGCCAATGACAGAGGCTTGGCTGATATCAAATGGCTGAGTCATTCTGCCTTTGTTATTAGTGTCATTTCTATGGTGGATGCTCTTGAGTGGGTGTTAACAACAGTACAAAGAAATGCCCATAGAACTATCTACACATGTTTTACCCAAACCTCCTAGTTTTCCAATATTTTTCCATGTCCATGACCTAAAAGCCAAGTCACTCACCACTACTTATGAGATTATATTCTTACTTCAGGCCATTTCCCCACACAAAATGGATGGCCTGCACTGTCAGAAACTGACCACTGCAAGAATTTTTTATATAGCTGACTTTTATTGCCATCCCTGGGTGAAGATAACCTGCATAAGCATTTTTTTTGTCTCTCCAATTCACATAATTAGCTGATGTATCTATGATCCGATATTGGTTTCCCCTCCTCCCATCATTTAGTCTTAAGGAATCCTCTCTGAGATAGTCACAGTTGGGAGCTCAAATAGAGAGCAACCAAAATCTGTTTCACCCATTTATGAAGAGTCTTTTGCACTCTGTACCTGCTCATGCCGGATCCCACATCTTTCATTTCCATCTTAAACCATAGAGTCTGTTGGATCACATGGGAAAAGATGCAATGTGGAGAATTCTTCAGCAGGAAAATTACAACATAGATACCTGGAGTTCTTGATCAAGCCATGCCATCGGCAGCAAAGTTAAATATTTGAAAATAATCTATATTGTCTTTCTGGGTTTTAGTGGAGAAACTTCAAATGTCCAAGCAGCTAGACAGAATTACATTCTATCTTAATGTAGGGCCTTTTGTGTAGTTCAGTAAATGTATTTTGTATTTGAGTAAATGATAGGTTTATAGGATTTGGAGCAATATTTTCAGATCTGGATTATACTGCTTCTAGATCCTGAAGAATGCAACCAGATATTGTTTCCCTAATGGTGGGAAATGCAATACTGTACTTTGTCCTTTACAAAGAATGTGTCTTGGCATGCCCCAGACCATGGGACATGTAGGGACTGTACATATTCAATATATGGAATAATGTAATATTCTTAAGACTATCAAAATGTTGTAGAGTACTTCAGACAATATTATAAAAAAGTGCAGCAAGGTAAACCTAGACCTGGAGGCAATTTTGAGATGTATACTGTAGTCATTCCCATGTGAATGTAAACTACTTCTTAATAGGTATGGGAGAAAATGGATTCAAGTTGTAGTTTCCCTTGGGTCTATTGATTTTTCTCTAACAAAAATAGTATATCAGGCACTGAAATTGCAACTGGGGCTACTACTTGGTTGAGTTTGCAATAGTTCATTTTTATCCTTCAGGATCTGCTCTGTGAGTGGGCTAGCATGAAAAAGTAAATGGGGGGGGTTTAATGGGGACCATTGGCCCTTTATCTTTTAAGTATTTAGCAAATTCTCATTGAGATACAATATAATTACTAAATTTAACATCTTGGCTGGGAGTGGAGTTAGTTTCAGCGGCTTCCATGTGGTTTTCTCCGCTATGATATCTTTTGCCTCACAAATCATGAAACTAATGTGGAAATCTTGACAACTATACTATGTATCAATTCCAATTATACATTCAAGAAACTAAGGAAATTACTATATGATAGATTTGCACCTATTGGACACTCTGAAGTCATACCTAGGCCATAGATTACCTCCTGACCTCTACATTGCCTCATTCTGACAAAGGTGAAGGTAGGGAGTGGACATATTGATATTTTAGTTTTCTGGATATCATTGTCAACTCAGACACTGTGTCCAAGAGTCAAAAAAATATGCCTATTTCTCTTTCCTCAATATAAAGTTGAATAACTGGCCATAGATCCCTCAGGTAAAGTTTTGGAAGAAATTTTACTTCATACCCTTTCTGTAGTAGGATAGAGTCCCTTCTTGTGGGAACATGGCCAATTGTTTAATCAAGGGGTTCTGGATCTGAAAATTGGCTCAGGTCTGGATACTCTGCATGCACTTATGAATGTTTTGGTGGACTTAACTTCCTGATCATCCAAAACTTTTCTTTGTGCTCATTGAACAGCACCCTATTTTATCCCTAGAAACACTGTATTTTATAAACTATTTCTAAGGCTCTCTGACTCAGGCCACTCTTTCTGTCAGTCCAGGTTTGCTGCTCATTAGGATAATTGCTCCAACATTGTTTCTGATGCTTAAGTAATGCCATATAGGCTTCACTATTTTGGGATTAGATTATCTCCTTTGCTATCAGGAAACCCATTACTGTAAGAGTATCGCCCACTGTTATCCTTGCCCTATAGAGGACAGCCATCATTGAGCTTCTTAATATTGCTGGTGACTTTCTCACAATTTCTTACCACTTTGATAAACAGAAGGTTCTCCAGGTCTTTTCTAGGGAACATAGTAATCTGGCAGATTTTCTGAGTTTTCTGACTTTACATGATATACATGCTCTAGCATGTTCACTTTTCTGAGCCTTTTGAATTCTTCTACTGTCTTCTATGGCATTTTGGTCACTTTTACTTAGCATGGGCAATTGCTTTTTCTGTGATTCTAAGAGCAAACCTAATAAAATGTTAGCATCTGTCTCCTAGGTGCTTGCTCGGGCTTTGAATATTGAGTCAGGGAGAGGCACCATTTCAATAAATTCTAACGTTATGTGCTACCAAATAGAAGGAATATCAAACATGTATGAAGAGCAATGAGTCACTTTTGCAGGACCAGAGGGTTCTGGAGCACATGGGATTTAATATATTTTAGTTTCTAGACACAAATATTCAAAACAAAATCTTAAATTCTCACTTCTCAATAGTTATCTGACTTTGGCATAGTTGAGTTGCTGGAGTTGAGGATTTGATCTTTTTGAGAGCTTTTCTACTCTTAAATTCTGGATCTGAACCTCAGCATTTCCTACCTCCAGGACGCTAGAGAAAAGATTCTTTTTATATTTGACCAGGGAGGGCTTCTGGTTTTCATACTTTGCTTTGAATTAATAATTAATCATCCTCCATTTTTGTTTGTTTGTTTTTTTTTTGTAATGCATTAAAAACATCAAGTAAGAGCCATTTGGTTCTATAGTTATTTTAGTTGCTACTATGAAGCTCTCAAATGTCTGAGATAGTATGCTCACTAGAGCATTCTCTTCCACTGATATTCTATCCCAGTTCACCAGTAGGGAAAAGCAAATGCCAGGATCAATCTCTGCTTCATTTAACACCAGTGATTGGAATAGTATCTGGACAATGGATAATATGATTCCAAAATCTCATTTTAGTTTCTGTTTTCTAGAACTAATTTTCATAGGTAATTTTCCCCAGGAAACATTTACTTGCAGCTGGTACCCTGGAGAGCACCAGTAATTCCTGTAAGAGAGTCAGAGAAGTGGGAATGGGCAGAGGGAGAATTTTGAAAAGCAATATATTTTGGAACTCTCATGGAACTCTGAAATGTGAATCCTTTGAGGTATTAAAAATTGTGGCAAGGAGGTTGAATCTCTGTACACCAGCATCAACAGTCTGATTAGAAATTAGCTGTCTCTGGGCAGAGTGTGTAATCTTGAATGAGGCAGCCCTTTAGCAGAGACCTATTCCTAATGAGGAGGTTGTTGTTCAGCAGAAGACAAAAGTTATTGCACCTGGGGGATGAATGCTTTAGCCCTAAAGGGAAGATCTGGATGGTACACCATAGTATCTACTACAGTGTCAGAAAAAAATCTATTTGTATTGAGATTTTGGTACATTCAGTAGCACTTTATATTTTCTAAATCATAAGAGAAAACTATCTAATACTGAGGCTTTAAACATTTTATGACTAAAATTTGAAACTAGCATTGTTCTGTACATTGCTATTTTTAAAAAAAATTTTCTATGGAAATCATTTTTATATATGAATTTAACCTCTCATGAGGTTTTTATATCTAGAACATTGAAATGTTGAGGTACTAAAATTTTATATACACAAAAATAAGGACTATTAATATGAACCAGTCATATCTCTGTAGTAATTTAAACATTTGTGAGAAAGTACCTATTAACATTGTACTAATGACAAAATCAGTAATGTGAACAAGATGGGTGAATATTTAAAAACATCATGTTAATATCACTTACATATATAATTTGTTTAATATTTTACAGTTTTAAGACCTAATGGCCATTTTTCTTCATCTTTGAAATAGAGGTATCTTGTGTCATATTGAGAATGGGTAATAGAAAAAGGAAAAATAAAGTGTTATAATAGCCAAAATATTTCAATTAATAACTTATAATTAAATGCCAAACATACTAAACTTATAGATATAACTTTTATCTAAAGGAAATCAAAACCTGAATAAAATTATTTTCAATGTGTCAAAATACCTTTCTGATACATTGCAATGTGTCTTTTTAATGCTGACTGACATCATTAGTTTGTTTTGCCAAAACGTTATCAAACATAACACATGCCACTACGAATTTTCAATTTCCCAGAGTAAATACAGGCTTTTTTTGTGCTTTCTGTAGGTATGGTTCTCCTTTAGCAATAGCTACTGTAGATACTACTCTTGCATAAATACATGCTCAAGAGCAATTTATATTTAGTTTTAAAACAACCTTAAAAAATTAAGTTTTTGTTGTTGGTTATAGAAAAAGGCCATGTTTTTTCATGGAAAATTAATTCAACTAATGTTAAAAAAATTTATTTAGCATTTTGGAGCACATGATATGTTTACAATAAAACCAATGTACATACTGGTGATACTTACAACATACTTAGGATTCTTAATATAAAAGTGAAAACACAACTTATTTTACTCTTTACTATGAGAAATATCACAGTTTTGATGTTATTATTTTCATGAAATTACTTATTTATTTATTCAGTCTTTATACAGTCTTTACTTAAAACTCTTCATGATTTTTGACTTCATCTAATTTTCCAAATGTGTTAGCTTCATAAATCTTGTTTTCCTGCCATAAAGTACTCCCTGTTAAGTTACATGATATTGAATATAAAGTTTTCTATTGGAAATTAACTGTATGGATGGATTTAGGGGTGAGTGTCATGTGTTATACCTGAAATAAATATATCATGACTGCCACATTCCCAAGCAGCAGGGGTTCTGCTGTTAGTTCACATGCAATTTAGAAGTTACTCTTCCCCACAAAAGTAATAGGATATAAAACTTTTTCCCCCAATCTCTGCTGTGTAGGCAGAGCTCAGAAACAGATGGCTAGAGAACACAATGTCCTAAGATTAGAGACAGAAAAATTCAGGTCCCCCCGAATAGAAAGGAATCAGTTCACAGTATCAAGTAATGCAGGCCAGACATTTTGTAGAGCATGACAGCAAGACTAGATTAACAATCACTTTGATTAAAAATAAAACAAAACAAAACTTAAGGTGACCTTAAAACAGGGACTGAAGAAATTCTGCAATACAAGGATGAAAACACTCAGCCCAGAATGTTGTGGCATGAGGACAAGGGGAGAGAAAGAAAGCGCTGAAACTCAGAGCTGAGACTGTTCTTTTAAACATCAACAGATTACTGTTAATAATCATTAACAAGGCTTGTATCTATTCCCGATCAAATGGGAATTGAAAATACATGTAACTCTATTTATCTTACTGTATGTTGTATAAAATTATACTATTGTTGACTTTATATAGTATTTATTATAAAGTCTGAATTCAGTCATTAACAACAAATCCACTTGTTATTGATATAAAGTGGCAAGATAAAGAGGGATACCTGGATTGGATAGGCCCTCCTGACAATTTCAAGTATCCAAAATTGATAAAGCTAGGTCAGTAGTAGCCATTGCACCATGCTGTTTTAACCATTTTCTTTTTGACTGGCTTTACATTGACTTGTATGTGTTCTCTACTTTCTTCCTCATGCCTGTGTTTAGGGTGTGCCATTGCCTGGAACAACCTTTCTTCCATTTGTACAAATCACATTTTTGCCTGTTTTTTCAAAGCCCAGCTCAGATGTCATTTATTTATGCATTCATCCTTTAGATCTACACTGAATACCTCTTATATGGTTAGGAGTCAAATGATAAAACCATAGAGAAATAAAAAAATACAGATATAGGCAAAGATAATTTTAATAAGAAACTGGAATTGCAGCAATACAACTATTACTGGGTTTTTATTGCATATGAATCAGAGGAGAGGAAAAAGGAATTAGAGAAGAGTTTTATTCTGTTTTCTGCAGGAGATGACAACTCATCTGTATCTAAAGAGATGATATTAACTAATTGAAGAGAGTGAGAAAGTATAAATGAAAAGAGAAGTACAAGAAAAGGCAAAGTAAGTGGAAATATCGTGATGTAAAGAATTTCATACAATTCAGTATGAGCAAAAAGAGTGAAATGGTGAAAAATGAAACTGGGGATGCAGACAAGGTTTACTGCATGGAGGTCCTGAAAGATAGTATTATAGAATTTTAATTCTAACTTGTAAGTTATTAGGATTCACTAAAGTGATTAAGAGAATGGTTAGGCTGAATTATCCAGTATAATCACTTTTGTAACTAAAGTTGAGGAGAACAAAAACAACCATACTAGATAGTAAATCAATCACAGTCAGTTCTATACCTACCCAGTATAATACAGGAGGAGAAAACAATTAAGGGAGGAAGATTATGAGTTCCTGTTGAGCAGATTGGATCAATATCATGCCTGGTAGTGGGATACATTGAAGGTGTCCTCAATGTCCAGCTATGTAAATACACAAATACTATACAGATGAATTGATTATAGACTTGATTAAGGCAAAAGATGTGCTTTATTAATTCACCTAAATACAATCCAGTAGCTTGATTTGGCTATCAGAAAAGATAAAGTGATATTACCTGAAATTCAGTAATAAAATTGTGCCAATTAAAACAGTACCAATGTGTTATGTACTGCTCAGTCAAGATTTGTAGTGTTGGGTATATTTTGGGCAATGTTTTAGTAAAACTGACAAACAACATTCATGCAGCATGAAAGATAAAAGAATGAAATAGTAAAAGTGAAGAGAACGAATGATGTGTGGTTAAAATGACAAGGACATTTTGTCCTTATAAACCCACTTTGGATTTTTAAACTATTTTCTCCTTTTATTGCTGTCAGAGATGTTCATGGTTGAATTTTCTTTTAGACCTCTATGCTCTTGAACCGTGTTCCCTTTGTTTTCTTTATTAGAACCAGTATATACAAGTCTATATAAAGAAAGGACTTTCTTTAAGGAAGAGTCCGAGATTGAATTTATGTTCCTAAAACCATTAATAAAAATCTGAGATTTTGTTATCTCAAATTCTAGCCTAATAACATTATCTTCAAATATCTTACATTTAGCCTTAAACAAAATTATAGTTGAAATCAGAAGACATCAATTTCAATGGCACTTGATGGAAAGGTCTATGTAATTCCATAACAAATTCTGGTTTAGTCATTAGACAGTCATCGTTTAGATAAGAAAGAACATTAGTGTCTATAGAAATTACTATAAAACTTAAATCAGTACCTATTCTGGATTGAATCATCATTGAGTTGAATTTTTGTCTAAGTATGCACTTAACAGGGGCAAAGAGCTTTGCTATAGTATTAAAATATTTGTCATAATAGTTTCAATGACTTTTGCTTCATAACCCTACAACTATAAATATTTGATAGGAGGGAATACCTTTGTTGAAATATTGGTTTTAAATGATTTGGTTCTTATACCTAAATTATAAATATTTTTGTCATATGAACTTATTCTACATACCAAACTTTGTTAACTTTCTGATATCATTGGACAGCTCTAATGAACCCAACTGATATAAAAGATTATGATTCTCTTAAAATTAAAAGATTGAAAAAAATTATAAGTAAAAATATTTTATTTGTACAAGTAAAAATTAGTTTACAAGAAAGTTGAGAATCTTAACTTTCCCCAGTTTTTTTTTTTTTTGCCAACAATGCAAGTTTTTAGTTGTACACTAAAATAAAATATCAGTGAGCATTTTACACATACATGACTTATTATCTTAAAGGCAATAACAACAGCATATGGCTAGGTCATAAAACAGATCAAAGAATCCTTTTCATATTGTTCTCTCAATATATAGATTAAATACTAGGTATTTCATGTAACCTGAATTCCTGTCTGTGGACTGAGTAGGCCTTCACATGAGCACTTTTCTAAGACTAACAAAACTTGACAAAATAGAAAATATGTGCAAGAAGAATTAAGTTTCAGGCTATCAAAACTGGGCAAATTAGAAAAAAATAAAAGTATGGAAAATATAAAAGCAGTAGTAAAATGTACCTCAGAGGCTGATAGCAATATTTCTCAAACATTTGGATAAAATAATTCAGAAAAGTGATTACTAGTTGAGAAGGATTTTAATGCCAGCTGATGTGGTGAGTAGTGTTGGATGCCTTCTAAAACTTTCATTTACTGAATTATTTGTATCCAATACTACTTCAGTCATACTGATTTTTGTTATTTTAGACAATAACTTGCTTTTGTCAACTATGGTTTTGCCGGCCACTTGGGTCAGCACAAAATGAACTCTGTTGCACTAAGCACCTTTGAGATCCAAGCTGTTCAACCCAGACTATTCTGACTGGTAATGACTACTATCTTTCCTATTAAAGAAAAGTCCTATGATTTCCAGATGAAGACATCTTGTTACCTAAATAGCTTGAGAATGTCTTGAGACTGATTCACTTTGAATTGTCCTATTACAGCAACTAAAATAACTTACTGAGAAAAAAATTGTTTTTCACTTCTGTGCAAAGGGACATTTTATTTAACATCTAGTAAAGAGAATGACTTGACATAGAATTACCTGTGTTTTTGTCATCAGTTTAGATGACTGCATTCTGTTGGAAGCTGGACACATAAATGTGTAAAATGATTGACCTAAAAGTCCCCTTTAAGTTTAGCAGCCCCAAATATTTTTACAAAGTTGGGTTTGTAATCTAAATCCATTTTTTTTCATCATTTTGACTTTATATTTTATTTCCCCTTATGGTTTAAATAAATGTTCCTTGCTTAAACTGCAAGATCCACTTTTAGATCATCATTATGAAGAAATCTTTCATTATGTTATGGTCTATATCTAGTCCCTTTGGCACATTCACAGTCATATAGTTAAGTTCAGATTCCATCTGTAAAATCCCTCACATTTATTTAGTGGTGCAAAACATTTTAAAGCCTATCCACATGTACTAGTCATCAAGATGGTTCAGAAATTCCTGAAATATCAGTCTGTAGACTCAAGCTATATTCCTTTTCAATACTATAATAGTTTAGTATTTTAACTATGCCTTTATATGTTAGTAATATTCCTCAAGAAATTTTATATTTATTATCCCAGCTAAATCATTGGAAAAATGTGTGATGTCAGGCAATTTAAAGATATATATCTAAAATCAGATAATATATCTCCGGGCATATATTTTGCCTTTTATTTAGCTATACTTTTGCCCAGTTTTAAGTCCAAAGGTTTCATAATGTTGATGCCAAATATTAGCACAAAGCTGGATATTCCATAGACTTGAGATATAATAAGTATTCAGCAATTCTGAGTATTGGAATGGCTTGAACTAGTCATATTTTAAATCTAATTCAAACACATACAAGCTTATAACTTTACATAAAGATCATAAAAACATAAAATAACATTTTAGTAGAAGTCAAAGATATATAGAATATTGAGGAATCATCAAAGAGTTGAATTGTATAATAGACAGGGCTGCTTTTCTAGGACCTAAACAGTTTCTCTATGTATACTCCTCAAATTCATTAGGTAACCTTTCGCATCTGAATATTTTGACTGTATTGGTCTAGATTTTTGGCTACAAAAACTTTAAACTTTTTGGAAGTAAATAATATTATTGAATGAGAGCTCATTACATAAAGTGAAAAATTTTCTCTGTTCAATTTGAAGGTTTATTTAAGGGTTTAGGAAGTCTGGCATAATATCCTATTATGTTATTGTATAAATATTGTTGTGTTGTCTTAACAATGGAGAGGGAGCCTAATTTATGTTGACTGATAAGAACATCAGTCTGTTCTTATCAATCAAGTTAATAGTCTTTTCTCCAACGAGGACTTTACTTTTATTCTCCAGAGAATCATCTCATCTTTCTAATGTAGTACATACACTGTAAATGTGAATAAATATCATTAAATCAAAATTAAGTAAGCTAATGTAGAATATTTCTGACATAGTGGATCAGTCAATCCCATCCACAAGCAAATATGTCACTTCCTGACTCAGTTCCTGCTTTTGATGATGTTCTGCATGATCCTCTGTGGTAGAATCTAATTAAAGAATGCTGTTTTAATTTTCTTTATCGCAATCTTGTCTGTCCCTTCATTTCCCCCTCTACATTCAGTTTAGGATGAAAGACATTCATTGTTCCTAAGTGGGCTATTATGAATTGATTATCTTTTACTTCATAAAGATCAGTAGAACAGTCTGCCTATTTTTCTTTTACTGAACTATGGTTTTTCTTAGGCCTCAAGAGAAGAGATTTATATTTTATTACAATAGAAGTGACAGTGTTTCAATGTATACTGTATGTCATCTATTTTTGATATTTCAGTAAACTACTCAGAGAAGTACCTGCCTCTCTCCCATTTTTTCTCATGGCAGACTTTTGTTTTTATTAAGCTCCACATTCATCAACTTGCATCACTGTTTTTCACATTAACTCATGGAATGACTAGGAATGACCTGATAATTCCATAGCTTATAGATTGAACTAGTCAAATCGCTAGAGATAAAAGGGAGCTTGAACTCTTAAATTTTAAACCATATTTTAGGAATTTCAATTAGAATTTAGCAAGTACTCATTATTATTCAAAGACTACCTTAATTATTAAGTGTGGATAGAAAATTATAACTTCATTTTGAAAAAGAGTCATTATAAAGTTTGCAGTTATACTTGATGCTAATTTTAATCTCCATATAAGAGTTTTCTTTTATTCTGAAATCATACTAGAGTTTGTCTAATTTTAAATGCTTCATATAATATTAGAATGTTTTACATAATTTCTACCACTCCCTAACATTATAAATTTTAAAGTTTCAAAGAATATTGAAAAATAGCAACACGCTTCTCCTTTCTTAGAGAGAAACATGCATTTTAAATTATGCATACACACAACATCTCCTCTCCCCCCACCACACACACACACACACACACACACACACACACACACACACACACAATTTCTAACTAAAGGCAAGCCAGGAAATGAAGTCAAGATTTCAGACTGTGCCCTATTTATGCTCTGGGCTATTATCATAATTCTGGGCCCCATTCCATTTTCTTAGTCCCTGAAGGGGATTGGAGAATAGGAAAAAGAAATAAAGACTTATTGCCAAGAATGATCATTTTGTTTTTAATTTTTAAACTGTAAGTTCATATTCTCCTTCGAGTCTCCTCCACCATTGAGTTCTTTTTCATATTCACTTGGGAAATCTTAAATGATAGATCTACTTTTCTAAAACACAATGTACTGGAATAAAGATAGGGAACAAATCATAGGAACTAATGATGGAAGACAAATTCTTCCCTTTTAAGCAAAAACTCTTGGGATTGAAAGTTAAGGCTAATGTATCATACTGGGTTCCTAACAAGATGACAAACTATAAAGTAAAAGAAAAATATATTGCTAAATATGTGAAATTCAGAATGTTAACTTTCAGAGATTTTGAAACTATTAGCTTGTAGAGTAGTTTTAGACAGAAAGGAAGGGTTGAACAATTAAACATATGTAAAATTGCCTTGAGATCTATGTAATATTTTTATTTATATATTTAAGGGAGACGTTGAACAATGTAAAGTGCTTTATAAAACAAATTTTACTTATTAATTTTAATTCTCTTTTATAGATGTGGAAGTCTATTTTCTTCCCCTCATGATTTCTTGGTAAAATAGAAAAGAAAGGGAATTAACTAGGCAAAATTAATTATGCTTTAATATCAAGAAGAAACCTCTTGTCAAAGTTGAATAATATTTTTTTTTGTTTTACAGGTTTTGGTATACAGGCTATTTTAGATTACTCTGAAAGTTTTTCATGAAAGCAAGCAAAATACACTATTCCTTTATTTATTAGTTTATGTACCTGTTAATGTGACAACATGTATTGTGAATTTTTAAAAAGCAACAGAAAATAAACATAGGTGGTTTTTATTTTCTTATAAGCAAACATGACCAAGCATAAATTTCCAGTTTTATCAGTGGGGTCATGTAGTCAGTTGGCAATGAACTAAAACAAACAAACAAAAAATGCACAATTGCAGATTGAATTGTAAAAACAAATGTATGGGTTTCTCAAAAGTATATGAAAGTATCAACTATGCTTGCCATTCACTGATAGATGGCTAACAATAAATCCTCCTAGTAGAATCTTTTGGTGAACTAAACTAGAGCCTATATTTTATAGTGATAAAAAGCCTGAGCATTAAATCTAGCCAGACCATGAGGACCAATAGCACACACTATAATTCCTTGACTGTGTGACTATGGCAGTAGTAATATTTATCCCAGTGAATTATGGTCATTAAATTGAAATAATATATACTTTTCGTTTTGCATGGAGCCTGATCTTTGGGTAGAGCTCAATGTATGTGCTGATGATGAAGATGTTCATCCCATCAAGAAGTGGGTGTAGTTCCCTCCCTTTGAATCTGGGCAGTTTGCCAGTGACTTTTCTGACCAGTAGGTTATGGTGGAAGTAATACTATGTGTCTTAGACTATTTGGGCTACTATAACAAAAATGTCATACACAGAGTTCCATATAAACATTTATTGCTCACAGGAAATTGGGAGGTCCAAGATCAGGTGCCAGAATAATTGGGTTCTAGAGAGAGCACACTTCCTGGTTCATAGATTTTTTTTTTCATCTTCTCCTGGATCCACACATGGTGGAAGGTACCAGGGAGCTCTTTAGGGTCTCTCTTATAAGGGCACTAATCCCATTCTGAAAGGCTATGCCCTCAACATGATCTAATAATTTCTCAAAGGTCCTATCTCCAGATACCATCATACTGGGTATTAGAATTTAATATTCACACTTCAGGAAAACATAAATATTAGCACAATGCTAGTTCTATACTCAAGAGTTTCAGAGGACTAGCAGCTTCTGCCTTAATGTCTTGGAGCTCTAACCTATCAAATAAAATCAAGTATCTTTTTGAAATAGATGTTATTTGGAGGAACACTGAAGGGACTGGTACATGAGTGAAGAGTTTATGTTGCACATACATCTACATACATACAATGCAGTCTTCAGATAATTCTAGCTCCAGCCTTCATCTCACATTGGTATTGGAGATCTCCAATTGACAACTGTCTAGCTTAGCCCAGTTAATCCACGAAAACACAAGAAAGATTAATTTTTGTATTAAATCATTTCATATATTGGGTTGGTAGGTATGACACAGCAGTAAATAATCAGAATAATATGGTACTATTATTACTAGCATGGGCAGAATAATGAAAAAATGATTCAAAGATCATTCACTCACATACACATAGATGCTCCTCAATTCATGATAGGGCTATGTCCCAGTAAGCCCATTATAAGTTGAAAATATCATTAGTCAAAAATACATTTACTATATGTAATCTACTGAAAATCATTGTGTAAGCTTAGCTCTCTATTGAATGGTATAGCTTTTGCATTATTGTAAAGTCAAAAAATCGTAAGTCAAACCATCGTAAATAGGGACCATCTGTGTATATGCCATACAGTCCTATATCTCCTATACCAAGCACTGCCCCAGGGTTTTAGCAGTAAATATAACAAAACTGTTGCCCTCATGAAGGTTGCAGTCTCTAGCTGGTGTCAGAGTAACACTGGGAATCTTCAGTATTGAGTGTTCTGTGGTAGTAAGGGTTGTTTTGACTGTGATGAGAAGTCAGGGTTAGTTTATTATTGGACAGAAACTCAGGGTAGAATGTGAAAGTGAATCAGATAATCCATAAATGCTAAAAGTGGTTCAGCTATACAAAAAAAAGAGATGAAGTTTATTTTGATATCCTGTGGAAAGGTCTTTCACCTTCATATTTCAATTATATTTATGTATAAAAGAATTATTAATCATTTTTGTAAGAGTATTCAGTACTTTTAAAGTAATGTGAAAAATATAATTTTAATGTTGAAGTCAAAGTTTCTTTCAGTGAAGAAACTCAGCATGCTCTCCTAAGTTAATAGAGGGCAGAAGGTGAGCTCCTGAAGGAGCAAGTTGGGAAAATGTAGGAAGATCTAAACACTAAATTCAGTGGTGGGGGAAAAATAAGTGAGAATAATGAAGAGAGATAAACATGAAAGAGTGTAAGCAATGGGGTGAGGGGCTGAACCTTGAGGAAAAGAATGTCCAGAAAGAAAATTTCAACTCTGCACAGCCAAGGGAAGTATAGGAACAGGGGTATGTATTTTCCTGTTTAAGTTATAAAATCTCTGTAGTATGCTTATGTAATTGGTCTTTTTGGAAGAAATCAAGGGTAAGAATTGTTTTGGTATAGGAATCAGCGTGGAGTATAGAGAAACAAATGGCAGCAGATGGTGAGATGCAAGGGAATTTGAGAGTTCACTGGGGCAGAAACTAGGATCTAGACATGACCATGAATGTAAGCACTTGGGAATTTGCTGAAATTTTAGAGAAGGCATGAGATTTCACATAAAACATGAGATGGAAGATTGAGGTAATTTTATCTAAGTACCCAAAGGCAGGATATTATTAGCTTGATATCTGTGGTATATCATATATCAGGGGACATAGAGAATGGGTCATATAAAAAATGATCTTCGAGAGGAAATTTTGGTGGTGGAGGTGGAAGTGATTATCAGGAAATTAATATTTATTGTATACCAACTACACACTAATTACTGTGCTAGATGCTTTGCATTTTTTTCATTTCAACTTAACAATGACTCCTTAGGTTAGTTATTATTTCCAAGAGACACACAGTAGGTGAAGAGAGACTGTAACATAGCTAGAAAGTGATTAAAATTGAACTTGCCCTCAAAACCTATATTCTTTCTAGTATACCTCATTCTGCATTCATGAATATATGAAGTACAAATGTGACTGCAATTCCAAGGTACCCCTGAATATATTATCAAATATATTCTTTTATCAGATAACAAAGTGTTATTATTGATATTTTTAATGGCAAATTCTGTGTTGATTTTAAATAAATGAGAGAGTGCTGGCTGAATGTTCTCCTTGAGTTCCTCTTTGTAATGTCTTCATGAGAAGTTTTATAGAGACCGAGGAACAAAATAACATAGTGTATATAATTAAGCATTAGTTTTTTCCTTTAAAATATTCATATCTTCTCAAGAAAATTCTGTCTTCTTTCTTTTCCCACATCAGGTGACAATAATCTCAGCATAATAGTTTATCAAAGCCTGATAAACTATATCTGACCAGAGAATTTCAGGCATCATCCAATGCTCTGTGATACTGGGATAATCAGGGCTCTTTTGGGTTCACGTTAACTCCAACTTAGCATCACCAAAAAGAGTACATAGAAATTATAGTATGATAAATAGAAAAAAGAGAAAAGAGAGAAAATTTATCATTGAAAATCACACACAGTAAAAACTATTGAATAGAGATTAGCCAATTATTGTTTATATTCTATTTGTTGTCATATATTCTGGAAGCATTCTTGAAAAAGCTTCTTTGACAGTATAAAAATGAACAAATGATGACATTATAGGAAATGAGGTGTGTGTTTCTGTGAGCATCTGGCACAGGCATCTGTTGGAGATGGGACACCAGCTCATTGCTGTTTTTCTATGTGGAAGGTCTAATTAAGTAGCAGACAACCCTGGAAGCCCTAGGGTGTAGTTCAAATCAGTATCCAACATTTATATGTGCTCACAAACCCCTTAGATCTGTAATACTGAAGTGTGAATCTCAGCAAAACTAACTCAAACTTTCATGCCTAGAATATGCAGAAGTTGAGAGAACTTTTATGAGGCATTGTGTCCAGCACCAAGGTGTGATAGAAAATGACTAAGCTAGAAGGAACTTCAGTAAGTTTCCCAGCAAAAGCTGCTATTTAAGTACATTTAAACTAGTTCAGAGAGAGCTGTTTAAAATTTTCTAAATAATCCCGTGAGTGAGATATTGTATGAATATCTCACAATCTTTAGAATCAGGGATTTTTGTCTTTTCTCTAAATTCTGTCTTTCTCCCATCCTCTCGTCCTTTCTCTTCCCTCCCTGCCTCCTGCAGATACTGAATTGCTGCTCATTGTCAAATATATGACTCTGCATATCTCATGGTTCTTTAATGGTCCTCTTTTAATTAGCTTATCTCTAGTGTGAAGAATTTATTTACAAAGGTTTTGCTCATAGGGCCAGTTTTCCCAATTTCTGCTCTTACTTCTACTATCTGTGAGAGACAAGACGTATTAGACCTAGATGAATCCTCTCAATGTTCACCAAATTAAATTTTTCTGTGTGATCTCTTTTGAATGTATTACTCTTTTAGAAATTAGATCAAAATATTTTTATTTTAAATTAATCAAAATATCATCACTTTGATTCATGGGAGTTTATTTTACCTACAAATGAGTATTATTGAGAAGATAATAAAACAGTTTTTAGTAACCTTTTATTTTATAAATTGAACTTTGAATAAAACAAATAAAAGAGATAAAGAAAAAAGTAAATGTGAGACCACGAACCTGATTGTTCCTAGGTCTGCAAAAGGGTAGTGATGTCTGGGAACCCCCTCCTTCTTGTGGTAATTGGGACTAGAAGTACAACACTCAAGATGAATAAATAAATCTGACTTACTTTTTGAACCCAGTGACTGAGCGAAAACCATGGTCTCACACTAACAAAGAAAAGAAAAGCAAACTCATATCCTGTAAATGATGTCTAGGCACATTTTATATAAAAGTGTGGGCCCAGGAGGCTGCAGGGCCTACCTACATTGCTTTGAAAGCAAACTCTGGTTCCGTTACCCAGTGCGCTGTATACTTTGTAAAAGCCATTCTAAGTCCCCGTTTTAAGACCTGTTTCTTAACTAGAGTCTGGGGAAGTTGAGGAGCTAGAGGTAATTTCAAATTTCTAGATGGAGAAGGATGTGCAGGAAATAGGGTGGGGGTGAATACAAAAAGAAGGGGGAAAGACAACCCTTTTATTTTTAAAGTAATCCCCACAAACCAAAATTTCAAAAATTCTAAATACAGCAGAAATTAGTGCCACACTTAAGGATCTTAAGTATTTTGATAGTATTAATCCATTTTCATTACTTTTGATTACTGCTAGCTTTGGACCTTCTTTTCCCATCTCATTTTTTATGTTTACCATCTTCTCTGATCTTCCTTCCCTCTGACTTACCTTTCTGCCTTTTTGAGAACAGATTAGCATTTTCTAAATTCCCAGCTATTTGAAAATAAATGTTTTATTTCTAATATTTTAATGCATACCTTTGAATTTTCATACACATGCTTGTTTTTCTTTTGAAATCTAGTTATTCAAGCTATTCTTTCCCTCAAAATAAAGGTGTTAGCCTCTTCATGCCAACTGCTGAATGTTCCTTCTGTTTTATTCTTGCCTAATTTTAGCATTATCTTTTTACAGCAAAAACAAGTATTAATTTTATAGTCAAGAGTAAATTACATTTACCAATTAATTTTGTCAATTGTTGTTATTCTGTTATTTTGTATATCCTACATCTCCTTTCTATCTTCATTTTACTGTTCACTCCTTTAACCAGGTTTTCTGGTTATTAAAATACTATAATATTTATATTTCTCAATATGTCTTTATTCTTACTCTTGGATAATAATTTAGCTGAGAATATATGTCTGAGTTATTTTTCCTAAAAACTCTGAAATTATTATTTTATTTCATTCCTACACTGTTATTCCTGAAGAGAAGTTTATTGTCTGTTCTCATTATTTTGTGAATCATTTGTCAGCTTTTGAAATGTTCTTTTTAATCTTGATAGTCTAGATTGACTATAATTTGTCTAGATGATATTTGTTTGCAAGTTTTTAATTTTTTTGTCTTGCCCAGAACTCTAGGAAATATATCAAATTGAAAATCTTACTCTTTCTTCTATATCTAAAAATTCTCAGCCAATATCTCTTATAACTGCTGTTTTCTCATTTTTCTCTATTTCTATTTCTGGGTCTCAGAATCTTGATATATCTCCCATGACTCTCATTTACTATGTGTCTCTACCTATCAGTGATATGCTGAGTGAATTCCTTAGTAACATATTTCTATTTACTAGTTTGTATTTTATGTCCAGTCTAAAGCTTTTCTTGCTTATTATTTTTTTTATTTTAATGAATACATTGATTTATTTTTGAAATGTTTATTTTGAACTCTCATACCCACTTTTCTTATTTTTATTTTGCTTCATAATTTATTTTATAGATGTGATTTATTTACGGTTTGAACACTAAACATGCTTCATTTTAAATTTTATTTGTTTTATAAAGTCAGTTTCATTTATAGTAAATTTACCTTTTGGTTGTTGATTTCTTTATATTTTTTTCTATGTTAATTTACCAATTTAAGTTATGTATGTTAGTACCCTTAGATCCTTTGTGTCAACCTAGTTCAGAATGCAATATTGCATTTTCCCCCAATTACAGTTGACATTCAATATTACTTCATATTAACTTTAAATGTAATATTGCTTTTGATTTACTATTTTGGCTGTATGAGAATAGTTTCAGAGGCTCCCACTTGTGTTTGTCCACTATGGTAGCTTTTATCCCATAGGCCAAAGGTTTGGTGTGGAAGTTTCACCAACTGCCAAGTACATCAGTCCCAATTATATAGTCAGAAACTGGAAAATGCTTACTGAGACTCACAGGCTCAAGGCACATATGATTGTAAGTCAGACGTTGGCCAGGACTCCATTTTCCAGATTCCTTTATACTCCCTACCGTAGCAGCAGGGCTGAGATGACTCTTTATCTGGATATTAATATAAACTATATCATTTCCAATATTTCTTGAAATATATGGTTGCTTTGTTTTTCCTGGAATATGATTACCTGAATAAATGTTCATATGTACCTTTGAAGAAAGATCGAAGAAACATTATTATGTATACTCATTGTGGTTTTTCAGTGTCCTCCTTTTTGAAGAGGAATCAAAAGTTTCCAGGTGTGAAGACTGACATACCTATAAACTGGGCAAGTTGTCAAGACTTCTTATTAGAGTGACTACTGTCAGTCTTCTTGTAGTAAACTGAGTAGTGCACGAATGCCCCCATCTATTTTGCATGGGGATCGTTATGGTTCTGTTACAGATTACTATCTAGATGCCAGGCCTCTTGGCTGCACTGCACCTCTGTCAATATGACACTTACAGCAGTCAAACTCAGCTGTTCGGTCTTGTCCTTACAAGGTCTTAGTTACAGTCAATCCAAGTTCTGTAGAGGCCTCTCTTAACCTTTAGCTTTAGTCTACAGAAAAGAACTTCCAGTTAACTCTTTTGTTTTTGTATCTCTCTTCAGCAGCATTTCTTTGGCTCTGCATCTTTCCATGGAAGAAAATTACCTGGTGAGTGTTCTCAATATATATATTGATTCAAAAATACACAGTTACCTAAGACTCTTAATTTTCTTTCCACCATCTGCCACAGCAATTCAACTTTGCTTAACACAGGCTTTCTCTTTACATTTTCTATGTTATGAGGATCCATCTCCTGAAGTCTTTGCTTGTTTAAAATTCTGTATCTTATGAGAGCACTTTCAAATCTGCAAACACTTCCCTGTGCACTTTTTTGTTCTGGACCCTTTGAAAAAGCACCCTTCAAACATATTTCTCTGCTTCCATAGGTACATGCTAAAAAGGTCTTGCAGTTCCTTTGGAGTATATGACCTTTCCTTCCTCAACAGATCTAGCATGTCCTCTAACTAGTCTATGCCACGATTTAACTCTATATGCCTGTCTAGTCAAGAAGGGAAATGGGGTAGATCCTTAGGGGGAAATGTGATTTTAATGGGAGAGGCCTCTGCACTGGCCCCAGCATAAGTAGTGTTAGCTTTAAACAGAGGCAAGGCAATTCTGTAGGCTCAGAAGTTTCAGAGGAATCTGGGTGCCTAAAATCTTAGAGGATTTCTCCCAGATATCTCCATTCCCTGTGTCAGGCTCCTAGGTTTTCCTCACCAGGACTCTGATCTTGACGTAAAAGATTTGCCTGGTTAGAACAGTTAGGCATTTGAAGCTTATATCCTGGGCTTGGTCTTCTGCCCAGGATACAATATTTTGTCTGTACTCCTGATGTATGGGGTTGAGGGCTTGTATGTTACCAAAGAAGGCTTCTTGCTTTTTTTTCCTTTTTTCTTTTTCTTTGCTTTTTTTTCTTTTTCTTTTTTTAGGCCCACAGATTCTGGTACTCCTAGTTGGTCTCCCATTCAAGTACTAACCAGGCCCGACCCTGCTTAGCTTCTGAGATGAGACATCGGGCTTGTTCAGGATAGCATGGCCGTAGAACAAGGACCATAGGGCACGAACTGGGACATGAACTCAGGACCTTCTATGTGTAAAGCAGATGTGCTAACTGCTACACTATGGCACCACGTCAACTTTCATACCTGGTATTAAAATGTTTGGTAACTGCCTTCAGTGTTTCATTGCCTTTTTCTACAGCATTGATTAAATTTAGAAATAATCACCTAATCCCAATGCACTTGTAATTTATTTCCTTCATAAGTTTCAAACACCTGGTACATTGTACCACCTAATGCACTGACCAGTATACTAGCCCAATTCACCACTAATAAAAGTTTAACAAGTAGAATGCCAGGGGCTGTTTATGTTCCACCAATGACGGGTGGTGGGATTGGGGGTGGAGTTCATCCAGGTAAGGAATGATCCAGCCTCAAATACTGAATTATCATATTTATTGTCTACTCTTTTAGGCCATTCCTAAACTTGGCACCAAGGAGCTTAGGTACATGACAAAGGTATCTTCTAGCACAGGCATTTGTAGAAGTTTTATAAAACATCATTGCCTTTGAATATTGACTCATTGTGGACACTGAAATAGCTACAAAGCCTGGAAATTCTGAAGAAAGTAGTGATGGAATCTGTACTGCATCCAAGCTTAAGACCTTCACTGTATCTGTTCCTGATGGAAAACCAAGCTTCCATTTGTTTTTTCACCCTGCCTGCCTCCTATTCCAAAAATGGTGATCAGAAATACAGTCACTTAATGATTCAAAATTTATATATTGTTGAGAAAGTTTGAAGATTGCCAGTAGAGACATTCTATGTCCTAATTGAAAAAAAAAAAAAAAGACATTCTGAACTATACTGAAGCCCAATGCAACTTTCAAACAGCAGGTGCTCTTTGCTACAGCTGACAGAAGGCCTTTAGAATGGATTCTGGAGTTTTATTTTCTTCATCTTGTCTGGATAATTAAATTGTTTGCTGAGACAACTTTAGTTGGTATCATGTGTACCGCTCTGACATTTTAAAGAAATCTTGGTTTTCTTAGTCATGGAAAAATAGGATACTAAATGCAGAAGTTTTCCAGAAAGTATATTTTAGACTGACAAATGATAATAGCTTCTGTAAGGAGAAATAATCCTATTAAAAGCTTTTTAGTATTCTCTAAATCAGTTTCTTTTGTCTAGAGTCTTAATGATATGCTTGAAAGCATTATTTTATGCTAATAGTAATATATCAATAGCAATAATATATTGAACACATACCAGGCCCCATGCACTAATTAGAACGTGATATACTCATTTAATCTTGTTTTACAATAGAGAAAACTGAGGCTTAGATAATTTGAATATTTGGCTTATAATCATTTAGGGAGGAAGGGGTAGTATTAGATGATGAACCTAGGTCATAACAACTATTCTAGAATATTCTATATACACTCTACTGCCTCTTTAAATTCTCAGTTCCTAGCAAGAATTTGACACTTAATAATGTAGAAGATAAATGTTCATAGAATTAAATGGAATCTTAGTTATAAGGCATGGGCATTACACATAATTGCATGAAAAGAATTATTTGGCTACTTAGAACATATTTAAAGAACCCTTAGTTTGTTTTCCTAATTTTTACTAGGTATAATTGGAATGCAATAAAAACATACTAAATAGCATCATGTGATAAATTTTGATATATGTGTACACCCATGAAACTATTTATTGCAAGCAAGAAGTGAGCATATCTATAATCTGGAAAGCTTATTTGAACCACTTTATAATTCCTCTATCCCACCCTGCCTCCTCCCAGACTGGTCTGCTTTCTGTCACTATAGATTAGTTTGTATATCTAGAACTCCATATAAATTGTATAATAGGACACATATTTTCTTTTCTTTTTCTTTTTGGTCTTAATTCTTTTACTCATCAGAGTCATTTGGAGATGTATCTATTTTGCTGCATATATCAACAATTTATTTCTTTTCATTGTGGAGTAGTGTTAAATTGCATGAATGTGCCACAAATTCTTTAGCAGTTTACCTGCTGACAGACATATGGGTTGTTTTTGGTGTTGGCTATTACAAATCAAGTTGCCAAGGACATCAGTGTATCCTGGGTGTATCCCTAGAAAGGGCTGGTAAATATAACACTTGCATATTTAACTTTTAAGAATAGTGCTAGATTGTTTTTCAAAGAGATTGTACCATTTATGTTTCTATTAAGTATATAGAATGTTTCTGTTCTCCTCCATTCTCAACAATACTTGATATCATCAGACTTTAAATTTTAAATATTCTAATAATGCAGTGTTATTTCAAGTTTTAATTTACAACTTCTAATAAATTGCAATCTGGATAATCTTTTCATGAGCTTATTTGCTATGCACCTTTCTCATTTTAGTAAAGTTCATTTTCAAATGTTTGCTCATTTTAAAAACTGGTTTGTTTTCTTATTATTGAATTTTGAGAGTTCTTTATACATTCCGAATATGAGTCCTTCATCATATATATGCTTCTCCCAGTATGTGGCTTGTCCTTTTATTCTTTTATTAGTATCTTCCAAAGTGCATAATTTTCTAATTTTGATGAAGTCTCATTTATCAGTTTATATGGAATATATCCACTTCATAACTAAGATATCTTTTTCTAACCTAAGCAAGTAAATAATATATCTTATGTTTTCTTTGAGTTTTATAGGCTTTTTACCTTTTTGCTTCTGAAACAATTTCAATTCATTTTTAAATAAGGTATAATAAAAACTTATTTTTATGTATATAGTTATCCAATTGTTCTGGTGTCATTTGTTGAAAGGCTAAATTTTGTCACTAAATTGCTATTGTACGTTTGTTGAAAGATAGTAGTCCCAATAGGTGTGGGTCTATTTCTAGGTTCTTCATTTTGTTTTATTGAACTATTTATCTGTATTTATGTTAATATACTGCTGTCTTCATTACATAGCTTTATAGTAAGACCTATATATACATAGTACCATTTCTCCACTTTGCTCTTCTATTTAAAAGTTGTTTAGTCTACTCCAAGTCCTTTGTATTTTCATATGGATTTCTAAATCAGTGTATCAATTTCTACAAAAACATCTGTAATTTTAACTAGGACTCTATTGAATCTATAATCAATTTGGGAAAATTAACATCTTAATAGTCAGTGTTCTGACCCGTGAAGATACAAATCATCTCTTCTTTAATTTAGGCCTTTAATTTCTCTCAGCAGTATTATAGTTTTCATTAAGGTTTTATGTAATTTTTTCAGATTTATCCATAAGTGTTTTATATAATATTATAAATGGAATTATTTATTTTTCAACTTCTGATTTTTTGTTGCTAGCACACAGAACTCTAATCATCAATTTTTTATTCTATATATTATGCTTTGCAATGTATTTAAAAAGTAATCACCAAATTCAAGGTCACTTAGATTTTCTTCTATTGTCTTCTAGAAATTTTATAGTTTTACAAACTATGTTCTATATTGAATTAATTAAAATGGAAAGAGGTTTGTGTCATACTTTTTTTTTGCATGTGCATGTTCCATTATTTCGGCACCATTTATTGAAAAGACAATTCTTTTTCCATTGAATTGTTTTTGCTCTTTTGTTGAAGATCAGCTGACTTTATTTCTGTTGGTATAGTTCTAGATTCTCTACTCTGTTTGATTTCTCTATTTGTTTATTCTTTTGCCAATACCACACTGTCTTAATAACTATAGTTTTATGGTAAATGTTTACGTTGATAATTTGTTATTAATGAACATCTAAATCAGAGATGACTACTTAACACTTACATGAGCATTTACTTATCAGTTACAGGACTTTTAAAGACTGTAGATATTTCTAGGCTAAAGAAATAACTTACTAATACAGGTATATTTTGGAGACATGGTGCATTTGGTTCCAGAGTACCACAATAAAGCAAATATTACAATAAAGTGTGTCACACATTTTTTTTTATTTTCCAGTGTATATAAAATTTATGTTTATACCATATCATAGTCTATTAAGTGTGCAAGAGCATTGTCTAAAAAAATGTACATACTCTAATTAAAAAGTATTTTATTGATAAAAATTCTCACCAACATCTGAGCCTTTAGTGAGTTGCACTAGTTTTGCTGGTGGAGGGTCTTGCCTTGGTGTTGGTGGCTGCAGACTGATCAGGTTGAGGTGGCTGTGGCAATTTTTAAAAATAAAATGACAATGTCATTTGCCACATCAATTGATTCTTTCATTTGAACAGTTAGAGGTCATTTTAGGGTTGACCTAATTTCAATATTGTCATGTCTCAAGGAATAAGAAAGCCTAAGAAAAAAGAGAACCAGGGGAATGACCAGTTGGTGGAGCAGTCAGAACACTCAAAATGTTTATTTAAAAAGATCACTTTTATAGGGTGTGGTTTGTGGTGCCCCCAAACAGTTACAATACTAACATCTAAGGTCACTGATCGCCATCAACATAAAAAATACAATAAAGTTTGCAATATTGCAGTAATTACCAAAATATGACACATTGACACAAAGTAATAGAAAGTTAGAAAAATGGTGCTGACACACCTGCATATAGAGTTGCCACAAACTTTCAATTTGTAATAAACACAGAAGCACAGTAAAACAAAGCACAGTAAAATGAGGTATATTTAAGGTATCTGCATGAGAAAGATAATTGGGGAGAAAGTGATTTGAGGAAGAGGATGATGGTATTCTGGTATAAATTTATGTCAACCTTTCCTGAAAATGATATATTCCTGACTGTGTTATAGCTATGAGAATCTATTCACAATGTGACTTTTGACCCTAGGTTCCAGGAGTGATTAAAAGAATACCCAGCAAGGCTAGGATCTTTAAATCAACATAATCTCAAGGAATTTTATTGGTTTATGGCATCTAATATGCTATGAAGGTTAGTCCAGTGAAGGGAAGACTCAGTAAGAAAAAAAATGTCCAGACATATTTTTAAAACTACCAAGTTACAAAAACTTGCTCAATCTTTTCCCCATTGCATTCATTTTCCACTATCTTAGGCAAGCAGAATAAGTCCTTGATGCAATATTTATAAGTATTTAGAATACTCAGCCTAGTGCTTTACAGAAAAAAGTATTTATACTTTAAATATTATGTGGGTGGTTCTTATTAGGGGAAGATCCAGAGATATCAAGAATAAAATAATTATTTGATAAATAAAAGAAACAAGAGGAAGAAACTACTCAAAGTGAAATAAAACAAAGCAAAATAAAATGCATATTTATTTACAGGCAGCATGCCCAAAGAAGCTGAAGGGAAATGGGTTGTATACTTTCAGTGAACACACATATTTGATTTTATTTAACATAAAACACCTCTTAGAGATAGAGTTATTATTGAAGAACTTGATTCTTAGTTTGTGGGATGGAATACAACTTTTTATTACACTTTAATTATGTCTTAATCATAGAAAGCTAATGCTTTATAACACATTCTGTGTCTGATAATGTTTGAAGTGCTCTAGGTATAAACTTTATTAATATTAAAAACAATCTTATGCAGTACAGAATTCAAACCCAGGCAGGGATGGTTTGAGTATGAAGAGCTAATGAGCATTTATTTCTACTTACTAGAAATAAGATATATACATATTACCAGTCCAAGTGAATTATAAACACTTGGAACACCAACTAACATAATGGGGGCTTCACTTTTAAGATACTAATACGTGTTCAGTTTCTCACCAACTAAATATTTTGCTTTAGCATTTTTAAGGATGACATACTGTATGCAAGAATGTAAAATAAAGCTGGTCAATTGAAGAGCACAAAAGTTTTAATAGTCTACAAAAAAGCCCTGGCCCTATTCTGATTTCTGTTTCTTCCTCATTCAGCCTATTTGTTTTTCCATAGATCCTTCCCCTGTTTTCCAAATTGATTGGGAGAACTATTTTTACTCAATGTAAAAATTGGAGATTTTTCTATACCATTTAATTAATGTGTAATATTGTTAGTGTTACTTAGTATACATATTCTAATTATAAATATAAATATATATACATTCTAAGTAAATATATGTGTATGATATTAAAATGGACACCTTCAAATGGCCTCTATAATTCTATTGAATTTGACTGTCAAATTCCAGGGAGATGAATATTACAATCAAGGACTTGAGTATATTCAGAAAAATAGAAAATTTACCAAAGCTTTCTTTAAAAAATATAACTGGCTAATAAAATTATCTCTGCCATATGAACAAATTGTGTGGGCACACTTAAAGAATAAAGTATTAAATGAAGAAATTTGCAGAGACTTTTGTCAAATCAACTATTATATTTTTAAGGTCTTTAAGCTCTACATAAACTAATCTGACTGAATTTTCTTACCTCAATAATCTTCTGTACTCAAGATTAACAGCAAATAATAGTTAACACTTGGAAAAACTATACCCTTTTAAGTCCAGAAGATATTCAGAAGAATCACGTACAGTGTCTAGGAAAGGTTCAGCACACTAAAGACCTACATGTTCTTCTGGCTACTCCATTGACAGTTTCATCAAACATTTCATTCCACATCACTGATGTACCGTTGATTTTCTCTGAGGTTGTAGGGTACCAGTAAGCTTTCATCAAAAGGAACTTTTGATGAAATTATATGTGTGTGTGTGTGTGTGTGTGTGTGTGTGTGTGTGTGTGTGTATAAAATTTGAATATTTTGTTCTAGGGGCTGCTATGGTACTTTATCTACTCTGGTGATTCAGAATATATATATCCTAGGGAGACAACAGAAACAGGTCATTTGTGATTGGGCATGGTACAGAAGGAAGGGTGAAAGCACACATGGATACTGAATGTCAAAGTGTTGAACACGACAGGTTAATACATCTAAATAAATAAAAAATACCTTGTCTCTCACAAAGATACCAATACTCAGTTGAAAATAGTGGCAGCTGAAGTAATTTGGGGGATAATCCATGAATGAACATGCATGATCATATTCCTCCCTTGATTACTCTGTGAAACTCAATGAAGTTACATTTCCGAATTAAAAAGTTACAACTAAAATGCTCTGTGGAAGGACAAAAAAAGGGAAATTATGATCACAGTTATGTTAGCCCCTTACATGATAAAGTTAATTCTGTCACATTCTTACTAGCTAGTTTCCTTAATGTTGGGAATATTATGACCATGTTGTTTACTTGTGCATGCATGCATGTGTGTGTCTGCCAATTTGAAAATATTTATTTCTTAATGGAGGGATTAAACCCATTTACATTTATTATTAGGACTGTTAATTTAGTTTCAACTGTACCATAATTTATAATTATGTGTCCTTTGTTATATTTTCAGTTTATCTATGGAATGTACATTCTCTGCCCTTTTATAAAATATATGGGTATCTAACAAAGTTGAATGTTTTTTGTTCTAGGGGCTGCGATGGTACTTATATCTACTCTGATGACTTCAGTTCCCTGTTTTTTATTTAACCTTTTACTCTCTGCTTTATCAGTTTTTTTTTTTCCTGGTATCCTTTAATACCTACCAATCGCCCATACGACATTGAACTTTTTACATTTTTCTCTTTTCCTCTCCTTTTCCCTTCTAATTTTAGTTGCATTATTTCTGTTATACAAATATGTAACATGAAGGTGGCCAAAAGTTACAAACTTCCAGTTATAAAATAAACAAGTCCTGGGATGTAAGGTACAGCATGGCGACTATTTTTAATAATACTGTATTATATATTTGAAAGTTGCTAAAAGAATAAATCATAAAAGTTCTCATCACGATGAAAAAAATATATAACTGTGTGATGATGGTTGTTGACTTATTTTGATGAGTATTTTTGTAATAATATATACATATACCAAATCATTTTGTTGTATACCAGAAACTAATATAGTGTAATGTCGATTATAGTTCAAAAAACATAATTTATAGAGTAATCTTCCCCTCATCTCAACCTTTATATTTTAAAAAATGCTTGCCATCTATATTTTTTGAAAAATTCAGTCATAATTTGGATAAAGCTCATCCTTCTTTAAAAAATCCATTTTGATTTTTAGTTTTTAATTTCTGATCCAAAGTGGCTTTTCATATCTCCAAATGGTTGTTTCAATATTTTAAATACTGTTTGGTGTGTATATTTACAATTTTCTTTGAGTTGGTGGTATTCATGTGAGTGTTTGTGTGTGTGTATTCCTCATTTAAGTTGTATGCAAATTTTTTACTAATTTTCTATAATAGCTCTCTGTGGACTGTACTTTTATTATGTTCATTTTGAATGATATCCAAGTATTTTATAAGGTTCTTATTTTAGTGGCATCAGTTACTGTTAGTTTAGCAAAGAACTGGTAATTTAGCAGTGTTTTTTGTTTGGTTTTGGGAGTAGGTAAGAGGTTGAGTGTCTTTTGTGTGCTGCAGAACCCCACATTTCTCATGTATTTTTCTCTTTAATCACCTAAGTGCCAGAGTACACTTCTCCCCCTTTTTTGTTCCTTTTACTCCCCAGAAGTCATAACTTTGAAATATTGTTTTATTTTCAATTATGCTTATTTTCCCCCTCACAAGTATTGGATGATACAGAAAAATTTATCTAAATAAATCAAATACATATTGTCTCCCCCAAAGCCACCAATGCTGTTCAGTTGAAAGTAAAGGTCACTGAACTAGCTTAGGAATACTCCACAAATGACCATGCATTATCATATTGCTCCCTTGGTTATTCCACAAAACTCAGTAAAGTTACATTTCTGGATTAAGAAGCTTACCCCATTAAATAATATACCTCTTTAAATTTTATGCCTGAAATGAAGTCCATCTCTTTAAATTCTTCACCTGTCTCTTTATGGTTGGCTCTTTAAGAATGTGTACTTTGAAATCCCTTCCCTGAAGTTTTTTGTGTGGTCTGCTCCACACCCCGCCCTTGAATATCTTTAAATTTAATGTAGATTTTATCTTTCCTGTAGTTGCTTTAACTTATCCTCAGACTCCTTAGGTAGTGCTCCTCCTCTGTATGTCTTGCAATTTTTTCTTCCTTTTCTTGTCACAAAGCTCTGAGATGCATGAGGATGGATGGGAGCATAGGGTACTGAAGCATTGATAGTCCTATTGTTTTTCTGCTCTTATTTACAATAATTTTGCATTCTCTGTCTTCAAGTAGTGTTGAGGGTATAATTTTGTATAGACGTTTCATAGGTGAGCAGTTCAGTTAATCCTGTCCTTTGGAAAGATATTCAGGGTGATTTTTAAAAAAAATTTTTTACTACATAATCTTCACTGTCTATAGCTAACCCAAAGCTTTTTACCTATTTGTAATTTCCTTGGCAATACAGTCTCTTAAAAATTTAGTAAGCACCTATGCATATTCTTCCAGCCAATTCAATTTTGCTTTTTGGTCCCTTTGTCCCTCCTGTAACTTAGTGGTAGCCCTAAACATGTGGATGTGAAGACCCCTCTCTTAATCTGGTTTGTGATTCCTTATTCACTTTATACAAGTGAGAAACTTTGCTGCTCAAAGCCATTTAAAATTTAATCTCTTTTGTTGGAGTCTGAAAATATTCAGCTTTTCCAGATTTGTAGATCTTCAAATCTTGAATTAAAAAAAATATATTTTTATTTGTGGAATCACCCATTCTTTGTTTAGCTCTTTTCTTAATATTACGTTGTTATTACCAGAGGGGAGAGGGGAGATAGGGGGGAAATTTAAATCATTTCTTCAATTAAATTTATATATATATATATATATATATATATATATATATATATATATATGTATATGTATGTGTGTGTGTGTGTGTGTGTGTGTGTGCGCACACACACACACACACACACACACACACACACACACACATTGTTAGACTCAGCCAGCACACACCAGTGCTAGGATTTAAAAATCACTTTTGCTAGGTCTCCTAACTCACAAGGCATGTGGTTGGCCTCCTATATCATGGCAACAACAGTTTTGCTACTGCATAACATGGATCACGACATTGCCATCCTTCATTATTAATTTTCTTGTCTTTATAAAACTTCAAGTAGAAAATGCAAGTGTTTTTCATGTTAGCTTATGTTTTAAGCATAAAGCAAAATTTAGTAATGTGAGCAAGGTGGTGTATAATTGAGATCAGAGCTATTTTATATAAATGATCAGGAAAGATTTCTCTAATAAAAAGGACTTTCAAGTTGAGTTTAACAGGAAGTGAGAAACCGATTCTTGTGGATATCTGGAAAAAGAGTGTTCCAGGAAGAAAGAAGAAGAAACACACAGGTCCTAAGGTAAGAGAATGTTTGTCACACGTGGGTAAAAACAAGACATCCAGAATAATGAATGGAATAATTATAACAAATTAGGTCAGAAGGATATCAAGGGTTATTCCTTTTTTAGCCATGGCAAAAATCTTGTTTAAGTGAGATAGGACATTTTAAATAATGCAGGGTTTTGAAAAGAACAGGTAAAATATTTGGCAAATATTTAAAAATATATATATTTAAGCAGTTCTATGAAGCTGTAGTAGGCCTTTAGGACGTCATTGCAATACTCCATGTAAGAGATGACAGTGTCTTTTACTAAGGGGATAGCAGTGGAGCAGAAGTTGTCCGATTCTTATATATTTTCTTATAATTAAATTGTGTACGATGACATTGCACCTTATTCTAAAACCAAGGATTCATATATAATCCTGTAGTAGCAGTAGATTGTCAATTCCGCCAGAGAAGCCATCCCAGCACTTAAAATAGTTCTTGTAACATTTGAACTCTTTCATAAATATGTGTAGAATGAATGATTAAATAAATGAATGACTTAAAAATGAATAAGTGAATTCAGTAAGTCCTCACTTAATGTTGTTGATAGGTTCTGTGACTGTAAGGGCAATGATATACAACAAAACCAATTTTACCATAGGTTAATTGCTAAAAACAAGAGATAGTTTCCTAATGCATGTTATCAACATTATAATGAAACAACCTTGAATGACACATTATTCAAGGACCTGTTGTACCAGGTCCTTGAATTTTATCGTTGTTGCAACCAGTTATAATATTGTTATATGCCATGCCAGCTCTAAGTAAAATTACTAAAAATATGAATCTGTCTTTCCCAGTTTTGCATTTCTTTTCATCGTGTTCACCATGTTCTTCATCATTAAAAGTTACAATGCACTTTGAAAAAGAAGTAAACTGCATAAAACGATTACAGAAGTAATCGTTCATTACCTCACTGAATCTTATAGGCAAAATAATAATATATCTCCTGAGACTATTGCAAGAACACTGTAGTATGCAAATTCTCCTTTTTGCATTGGCTCATAGAAAACTCATAGTCAGTCCCTTGAAATAATTCTAGAAATAAGACAGTATAAATTAATAAGCAAAAACTATTAAAAATTATGACTACCCACTTAAAAGACTTCTTATAATAAGAGTAAACCTTATTTAAGCAAAATTATGTTTCCATAAAAAATTATATCCCTTTTCACTATTGTAGTAGCTCCAATCTTAGGAAAAGTTTTACTTTTTGTATCTGCTAAATTTATTAATTTACAAAATTCTTATCACTGCTGATGGTCCTGAGTATCTGTAGTGAGATTACACTTTGCACAGATTCTATATTTTTAAAAAATGTTTAAAAACAATTCTTTAAAATTGACATGTCAAACATGAAAAATTTTAAGTGCAATTTTATATAGTTCAACCTAATGTTTTTTCCATCCTACCAATAGAATTGTGCACTGTGCTTCCTACTAATATTTCATACATATTTCAAGGAGGGAGCAACTTTAAGTCATAACTGTTTTATGGTTTTGCACATTCTTCATTCTAGCCTTCAGAGACTATAAGATTACTAGAGGTCTGTTAGAGTTGCAATGTTACAGAGACTTTAATTAATCTAAAGCCCAGCAGAGAAAAGTGAGGAATTATCATTAAATTAATTATATCCTCTTAATTTCCATTGACTTGCATGTAAGTTGGAATTAATTTTCTGTTGGGCAGGACTGACCTTTTCTTGATTTATGATATAGCAATGCTCTTGCTAAAGGAAATGTTAAGTTAAAATAAAAATGTTTATATTAAACAATTGTACCAGTAAAAAATATTCTCAACCCAAATCAAAACATTTACTTCATACAAAATTTACTCTTTTTTTCCTGGAACACATTGTTATAGTACTTAGTCAAATCATTTTTGTCAATCTAGAGCTAGAGGTTGCATTCTTTCAAATTTTATAATTTAAAAGTTCCTTAGAATATGTAGGTTTCCAAGTGGAAACCAGACTCCATAAGCCACAAAATAAACATAAACAAAATAAATGCTAAATATATAACAATTACTAAAAGATAATGAGAAAACTGTGATAGATATCAGAGAGTATGAATTTATGTTTTACCTTTTACGTTTTTATGATTAGGCTCTGTTTCACATTATACATAACAGAAATTACTTATTTCACAAAAGTATTATGAGAGATTATGAAATATTGTGATAGATTTTATCTTTTCAATTTTCAAAGGGAAAGATCAAGTAGAGTATTTAATTCAACAAATATTCAACTGTATTTAAGACATTTTGCTTGATGCAATGGGGGTGGAAAAAAATGTCTGCCCTCAAGGAATTATAATAAAATTTGGAAAACAGGACCAAAGTACAGAGGTAAATATCAACTAAACATAAAAAAAATTTTAATTATTTTTCAGGATTAGAGGGCATTTTACATGGAAGTAGTAGCAATTAACCAAATTAATTATCCAAATAATAACTCTATTAGAAGCTCAGCAGTGGGAGAGTTTGCTTTAGGTATGAAGTCACATGTGACAGTGAAGTTATAAACCATAACAAAGGATGATATTTGCCACTTCCCAGTCCTAAAGAGACGAATTCAACTGACTGAAAAAGCATAGGGACAATTTTATTAAAAGTTATAAATAACTTTTAAGAAAATATCAGCTATCTTAATATTATGTTTACAGTACCTACAAAAACTAATAAAATTAAACTTGTTATCTATACTTCTATCACAGGGAAGAATATGGCAAGGGAATTGATTCTCTTGATTTGAAGATTTTCAGCATTCTTGTTAATCTCTTTGAAAACTGAGGTGTAAAAACATCTAAATGAGTGTTTGCCTTTTGTTCATTAGCTCTGATATTCTCATTTAATTTAACAGATAATTAGTCTACTCTTGATCAGAATTAATTTTAATATGACTTTAGCTAATCCTCATAGTTAAAGTTTCTTGTTTGTTTCTTCATCATAAGTGAGCTGATCCATTAAATATTTTTATTTCCTTCTCTGATGAATAGTATGTAAACCTGAAACTCTTTTAATTGTAACTTTTCTTTATTTGCTATGATTTAATTCCAACTGTAGATATAAATATAAAATATCTCTTGAAGCAAATTCCTAATGTAGACTGGGTTGGTCTATGGCACATCTTCAATCAGATTATAAGAGTTTCTACAAACACAGACCCCTCTCTACACAAGCTAAAAACCTTACACAAATTTGATGACAGTGGAATTTAAAAAGTAAAGGCAGCAAAATTGATTTTCACTGTCCCAGAACAAGAAAGATCATGATCAAAGTGCTATACAGATTCAATCAGATGTAGGAGGCCACTCTGTCTCTAACCTAAGTACCCTCCTACTGCTAGCTAAGAAAGGTTACTTAGCTTTTTACCACTCAGATCTTACATCAATAAATGGTATATTTAAGCATTCTCTCATGAGAATCTCATAGAAATTAATACGTGAAACCTATAAATGAGTGTAAACTTCTTTGGAAAGTTTAAGCTTATGAGATACTGGAAGACAATATAGTATAAAAATGACACTTTGCCAAAAAGTCTTTGCACTACTCTGTCCCTTTTGCTATATTCCTGGAACTATAATTCCCAGTATTCTTTGAGACTAAACTATACATACTTGATGAATTTCTCTAAGCAGATGCTCTCTTTGAAACCTGACAGTCCAAAAATGAAAATAGTGTGTGCTGCTCACGAAGGCATACATTTCTGTAGCAGGCATTCTGGAGTCTGTTCCGTGACTTTAAAAATGTCCAGCAATAAGTAGTGTAAGTAGAATTCTATTGAATCATGAATAGTCAGAAGAATATACATTTAAGAAAAATTTGCTGGTTGCTTGGCATAACAGGATTTCAGTCAGATTTTCTATTTATTTTCATTTGTCCAAACATTCTCTAAAAGTAAGTGAAACAATGAACTTCATCAACGCAGAATTATTACCAGTACACTGTCACTTCTCTCATAAAATGAAAAAATTACTTAATTATAAACACTCAGTACTGTACCTGATGAGGGCCAGTTACACAAAATGTAACTATGTTTTATAGTCTTCATTTTATATATTTAAAAATAAGTTACTAAGAGATTTTTAGAAAACATTGGTGTAAGAGAGATTTAAAAAACTCTTAATCTCAGAAATAACCCAAAAATATGGAAGCAACTTCATTATGGCTTAGGAAAGTTGTTTCAGCAAATATAAATTAGTAAAAGAAATATTATATGAGTTACAGAATTTTATAACTTAGATTTAAGAGAGGGGCAGGTTGATGAAAGTGAAATAAGGATAATTATGAGAAACCAATGCAAAATAAAAAAATAAAATTCTAGAAAAATCATAATAGCACTCTCAAATTTGAAAGTGTGAGGGCTAGAAATAAGGACAGTGAAACCTGGGCTTCACAGATTAAGTCCATTGCATTGTTGTTGAGTAGAAAGTTCAAAGACTGTAGCAGCAGGGATATAAAAATAACTCTGAGTCCATAACAAACACTGTCTGACCTGGTTCTCCAGTGTGCAATGGGGTGTTGGGAACAAGGACAAGTCACAGGAAAATGGAGAACCCACTACTAGGAAACACTTCTAGTTTATAGTTTCACAGTTAGAATTTTCTCTATCTGCACTGAGATAAAAAAAAATTCAGAGAAAGCAACATAACGAGAGCATTCAAACCTCATTTGAAATCTGATAATTCATATATACATAGTCTGAGAAACACTGACCTAATTAGTTCTACTTTGGGGGAAGATCTAGACAAAAATGTGTTCTAGACAAAAATGATATCAAGAAGAACAAGAATGTGATTATGAGTAAAGCACTGACAGCTTGCCTTTTTGAAAGGACTTCTTTTCACTGCTTTTGATCAAGTTAATCTAAGTAATAATATCATATAATTGCACATCCACATTTTCTACTATACAATATCACTTTAGATGGTGGGTTCCTCCAGCAAGAAAACTAGAGTTAGCTTTTGGCACCCATCAGGCTGTCATTACTCACCATTATTATGGAGTAATCTGTATTGAAATATATTCTGAGTTTTTTGAATGTCAAGAAAAAGGAAAGACATAGTGAATATTTCAGCAAAAAAGAAAGCATTTTATTTAAAAGAAAAATAATGAGAATGTTTTTAGTCTTCTCCAATTGGTTAGGGAAGGTAGAATAGACCCTGGCTGATCACTTGCATGCCACATATATTCCTTCCTGCCTCAACATGTTGCAGAAGCCCTATCTCTTTCTGATGATCAGGGTCAATTACTCCTGTCCAAATGACTCCTTTCCTTGACTTTTTTTGTCTTGCATGAGATGATCAGAGTGACCATGCAGCAGGCTAAGCTTAAAATTTAATATAAATTTTCAGAAATTATGGCAGAAGTGATTTTCTTTCAGGGAATAAGAAACAGAAAGCATAAATTTATCAAGTGAGTCATAGGAAATAATTATAAACAAGACGCTCTTACTTCCAAACTTTGGTTCCCAGAATCATGTATTCCATCTATGGAGAGTACCATATAGGTAGAATAATATTTTTTGGCTTAAAGTATGTATTATATCCTGAAGGATAGTGAACTGACATTGATAGTGAAGATTACAGGCAATATATCTAACTTAAATATATTGCATCACGCCAGCAGCTTCTGGCAGTATAATACATGATAGCACCAGTATATCCCATGATCTGCTATACCTCTTTTTCTTAAAATTAGGTGCCTTGTACTTGATTTATGCAGTATTCCAGATTCCTCAACAAAAGACTGTATACTCTTGGGTAGAGGTACTGTGAGAGTACCTCTATATTCAGGAGCGTTGAACCCTTACCCATAATATTTGTTGAGCTAAGCAGAATCATTGCTCCTTCTACAAGAGAATAGGCCCCAAGTAATGAACGACTACTCTTAGAGAATGGTACCACATTATGGGGGCTTCGTACCTGTCAAATTTATCTTTTATCAGTAGCTGCAGTTAGATCAGCCATGGCAGATAGGAGCGCATACTGTTCTTTACTCCCAACACCTTAGGTATCTATAGTATAATACAGAACTCAAGAAATGGACACTGGTATAAAGTATCTGTGTACTTTTATTTATATAACTTTATCACATGTGTAGATCCTTAGAACCACTACTATAATCAAAATACATAATTATTCTATTATTACAATAATCTTCCTCAGGCTGCCACTTTATGATCAGACTCACCATACCTAGCCCTTGCAATCACTAATATGTTCTCCATCTCTATGCTTTTGTCTTTTGGAAAATATTATATAAATAGAACCATGTAAATTTTGAATCTATTTATATAATAAGATACAACCAATAAGAGATGCTGGGTAAAGGTTACACAGAACTTTTCTGTACTGTCTTTGAAACTTCCTGTTACTCTAAATTATTTCAAAATAAAGAATATAATATGTATGTTCAAGTTTTGATAAGAATACATTTTATTCTTGAAAAAATAAGCTTCCTCTCAAAAAACTGGTTTCATATTGTAATTTTAACTAAATAAGAATCTTGTAAGGCACATTTGGAAATAGAGATTGAATATAATCTTTTAAAACTATGACAAAAGAATAAATGAAAAAAGGGTCAAGATTTTTTAATTGATTAAAAAACAGTAGATAGATTTAGTTAACTAAAAGAATACAAGGGGCTATAAATGGAAAAATATGTACTATGTTCTACCCTTCGTTCTAAGGAAAAATAAATTTGTACTGATGCATAGTATTGGCTCTTTGTGAGGTTTTCTATATTATATGACAGATATGTGATGTTTATATTGGTAAAATACACTCAGTAAGAACAGCACATAACATCTGAGTTACAGAAAATCCAGATTCATTTATAAACTAAATGACCTTCTAGATAATTCTGTTCAATCACTTTGATAAATATTTTAATTATATAAATTTATTTAGGTGTGATCTTCTTTAGTGGATTTTTTAAAGCTGAAAAGTCAAAGGACTGAAAAACCAGGCTGTACTGTTATGTAAAACAAAACAAAACAAACAAACAAACAAACTCAAAGATGCTTTGCTATGTATTAAAAAACTTATTTTTACATTTACTTGTTTGAATTGTCAGAATTTTCTAATTTATTTGTTCTGATGTCTGTTTGAGTCCTTCAAATGGCCAAGCAGTATTGTTCCATGGAGAAAACTCATATGAACAATAGTAGCAGGTGCACAGGTGCCCTGTTGCCCATCACATTATGGGGCAGTGTCTAGAGATTTGGTTGGGCTTTGAGGCAGGATTCCAAATATTTGGATTCTGGATCTTTTAATTTGGATCAATTTATACATCTTTTGTGGGCACCATTCATTACTTTTATAGTATGATTTGCCATTTGTTTCCAGTTTTACTTCCTATCCATTAGATTACAAAAAAGTCAAACATGAATACACATGTATATAATTTTGAAATAAAATTTAATTTTTATAGACATGTGATACAGCTTCCCATTTTATTTTAAATGGTATCTGATAGAAAAAGTGAACACATAAAATATTTGGACATTTAGATCAGTTTTATATTCAGATTCAAATAATATTTACTGAGCAGTAGTAAAGAGATTGCCACTGTATTAAGCACTCCATATAATCTATTTTAAATAATCCTGATTACTAGCATCTGATTTTACACATAAATAAATTGAGACTGAGAGAGGAGAAATAATTTCTAAACATGTGACACATAAGGGGAAAAGCAGCCTTTTTCAATATTCTTGATTCTTGAAATGTATTTGATTGCATATTTAAGTAAACCTCTAATTTCTGCATTATACACTACACAATTACACTAATGCAACATGACAGATTTGTGATTCAGTTTATGGAAATCAGACTAATTATATTTAAACAACCAGCTGGAGAGAATTGGAAAAGGAAATATACATCTTTGTTTTCTGCCATGATTTAGTCACAAAAGGCATTTGATAGATATCTATATCTATTTGTATCTATCTCTCTACATTTATCTGCATATTGATGTGAATTATATGGGGTCTAGAATTAGTTATGTATTTATTTTCAAATTAACTTGTAAATTACTCTTATTTAGGATTGATAAATTAAAGAATCATCAAGAATTATCACACTTTAGCTTTTAAACTACATAACAATTGCTTTATTATAACATTCAAATTGCTTTATTATAACAAATTAAAACAAAAATTGCTTTATTATAACAAATCAGCTCCTTTTGATTTCATTTTCTCTCTCATAGGTCTTGCTTTAATTTTTGTATATTAAAGCTTATTCTCTTTGGTCAAGAAAGATAACTAATAAAAGTGGTTTACAAAAGGTTATAGTGAGGTAAATAGATTCTTTCAACATTAAATAGTATTAATATTTGATAAGAAATAGAAATAGAACTGAAAAGATTAAAATCTTTTGGTGAAGGATGATGAAAATGATGTAAAAATGGAGAGTTTATTTAAAAAATGAAATAACTTAAACTGAACATATGCAACTGTTTCATTCATTTCCAACTTTAATGAATAACTGATATTTAAAAGAAGTAAAGATATATAAAAGAAGTAGCAACTATTAACAACTATGACAACATAAAGTAATTTATTTTAAAGCATAGGTATAAAAAACTGTTTTTTTTAAAAAAATACTTCTTTTCAATTAAAAATGGGCAAAATATATTTGGTTCCATATAGACCCTTGAGATACCTCTTGTTTCTAAAAGAGGAGGCTGAATAAGAGCAGAGTACACTTTTTGGCAAATATACTACGATTGGTGGACAAATAAATTTGTGATCAACATACACTCAGAATGAGGGTATCTAATTCATTACCCATACTTTAGGTTGATTTTCAAAAGGACTACATCCAGGAAATAAGGGTGAATTAGAAATATAAAGATAGTTCTAAAATCCCAGTTTCAAACTATGTCAAAACTTCTTTAAAGTGATTTGCCACTAAACACCATCTAAAAGTAAATGTAAATCCTATTTCTAAGCAACTAACATCATCTTAGACTTCAAATTATTTGGATGTTTTCACAAACTATATCCAGAAGTCAATAAAAAATAATAAGATACAGTAAATATATGATGGCACATTAGTAAAATAGAATATTACTTAGCTATAAAAATTAATGATTCATTCGACAACATAGATTCTCATAAGAAGAATACTGAGATTAAAAAAAGACAAAAGGATACCTGTATGTTTCTATGTATATGAAATTAAAAATAGCAAATGGAAGTGGTGAAAGTGGTCAGAATAATGGCAACATTGCAATGAGGGTATCAACCATGAGAGAATTTAACGTTTTAAGTGCCTCTATTGTCCTGGATAAAGTCAAATACTGATTTAGGTCAAGATAACTTTATCTAATTTCTAAAGTACTATTAAAATAATATTTCAAAGAATGATACTAGCAAAAAGGAAATGACATAAAAAGGGAAAAAAAGACATAGGATGTAAACTGAAATAACAGTAATCAAAATCAATTGAAAAAAATACTACATTTAAAAAGATTTTCATACTGAAGAAACAATATATGCAGCTTACAAGAATTACAACTTAAATATAAACATATAGGAAATATAAAAGTAAAAAATTTGAATAAAGATATATTGTACTGATATTAAACAGAAAAATGGTTGTAGGGCTTTTATAGTGATTAAAGTAGTTAATTCTCAGGAAGTATAACAATTCTAACTATGTATGCCCTCAGTAACATAGCCTCAAAAGTGAGGAATAAAACATTTAATAGAATTAAAGGATTAAATGGCAAATCTAAAACTAAAGAGAAAGACTTAATCATACCTCTTTAAATAAATGTTAGAACAATAGGTTAAAAAACAAGCATGAATACAAGAACTTTGAAAAAGTTGTATAAACTCAGCAAAAGTGCAAAACATTCTTTTAAGTGCATAAGGCATATTTTTACAACATGCTAGGCCAAAAAGAAATTTCAAAGTGTTATACCAATTATGCAGATAATCATACAGATTTATATATAGGCACTCAGAAATTAAGGTAGAAATCAAAAGATAATTAAAATATCTCTATATTTGGAAAGTAAGCCATATACTTCTATATAATCAATATGTGAAAGAAATTTAAAAGCAAAAATAGCAAATGCAATCTTGAAAGAATAACGAAATAGAAGGACTTACTATAATGGATATAAAGAATTATTATGCTACAGTAAACAGTGTGCTTTTGGTGCAAGGATATATAAGACCAATATAGAGTATCCAGGTAGACCTCCATAAATAGGGACACTGGATTTATGTCAGAAAGGAACATTGCAGAGAAATGAGGAAAGAGTAGTTTAAAAAGTTGTATATCAATTGGATATCTATATGGAAATAAAATAAAACTTGACCCCCTTCCTTTCCCCATACTCAAAAATCAAGTTCAGGTGGGTCATTTGAATATAAAAGATAAAACTAGTCTTTAAAACATAAGAAAGCATAAATTCATGAACTTGGTGCAAACAATGATTTCTTTCCTTATTTTTTATTATGGTGACATTGGTTAACAAAATCCAGTAAGTTGCAAGAGTACAATTCAGTAGTAAGGGGAGTGTGTGTGTGTTCACTGCCCATAGTTAGATTTCTTTCTATCACCACATATTTGACTCCTTTTACTGCATCTACCTTCCCCATACCCCCATCCTCTGGTAAATGCTAGTCTATTGTCCATGTCCATGAGTCTCTGTTTGTCCTATTTCCTGCTTTTAGGTTTATATCCCACATAAAAGTGATACATATGGTTTTCAACTTCTTCTGTCTGGCTTATTTCACTTAGCATGATTATTTTGAGGTCCATCCATGTTGTTGCAAATGGTAGTATTTCATCTCTTCTTATAGTTGAGTAATATTAAATGGTATATATGTACCACAACTTCTTTAGCCAAACATTTATCATAGAAAACTTGGGTTGCTTCCATGTCCTCACCACCATGAATAATGCTACTATGAACATCAGTGTGCAAATATCTTTTTAGATATATATCATAGATTTTCAAGCCTTTGGGATAAATACCCATTAGAGGGATTGCTGGATCATATAGTAGATCAATTCTTGTTTTTTTGAGAAATCTCTATACTGTTTTTCATTGTGGCTGTACCAATTTTCAGTCCCACCAGCAGTGTATAAAGGTTCTTTTTTCTCTGCATCCTCTCCAACACTTGTTATTAATTGTCCTGTTGATAATAGCCATTCTAATAAGTGTAAGATGGTATCTCATTGTAGTTTCAATTTGTATTTTTCTAATAGCTATGAAGTTGAGCATCCTTTCATATGTTTGTTGGTTGCTTCTATGTCTTCTTGGGAGAAGTGTTTGTAAGGTCCTCTGACCATTTTTTAATTGGATTGTTTTTTTGTTGTTGTTATCGAGTTGTATGAGTTTTTGTGTATTTTGGATCTTAGGCCCTTATTAAAGGCATTACCTGAAAATATATTTTCCCATTTGGATGGTTGTCTCTTTACCTTGTTGATGGTTTCTTTTGCTGAGCAGAAGCTTCTTAGTTTGATGTAGTCCCATTCATCTATTTTTGCTTTTACTTCCCTTGCCTTTAAGGTCCAATTCATAAAATCCTCTTTAAGTTCAAGGTCCATGAGTTTAGTTCCTGTTTTCTTCTATGCACTTTATTGTTTCAGGTCTTATATTCAGGTTCTTAATCCAGTTTGAATTAATTTTGGTGTGTGTTGATAGACAGTCTAGTTTTATTCTTTTGTAGGTGGCTTTCCAGTTTTCCCAGCACCAGTTATTGAAGAAGCTTTTCTTTCTCCACTGTATGTTTTAGGCTTTTTTGTTGAAAATTATTTGCCCAAATAAATATCAGTTTACTTCTGGACTGCTGATTCTCTTCCACTGGTCCATGTGTCTGTTTTGCTGCCAATACCATGCTATTTTGATTACTGTCGCTTTGTAATTTGAAGTTGGGCAGAGTGGTGATGCTGCCATCCTTGTTCTTTTTTCTCAGTATGGCTTTGGTGATTCGGGATCTTTTGTACTTTCATATAAATCTGAAGAATTTTTGTTCTATTTCTTCAAAAAATGCCAATGAGATTTTGATGAGGATTGCATTAAATCTGTATAATGTTTTTGGTAATAAGGTCATTTTAACAATATTGATTCTTCTAATCCAAGAATACAGAATATCTTTCCATTTCTTTGTGTCTTCTTCAATTTCTTTTAATAGAGTCTCATAGTTTTCATTATATAGGTCCTTCACTTGTTTTGTTAGATTTATTCCTAGGTATTTTATATTTTTTGTTGTAATTACAAATGGAATTATTTTTTCTATTTCTTTTTCTGACAATTTATTATTAGAGTATAGAAATGCTATGAATTTTTGAACATTGATTTTGTATCCAGAAACATTACATGTATTTGTTTATTGTTTCTAGTGGTGGTCTTGTGGAGTCTTTAGGGTTTTCTATATACAGAATCATGTCATCCACAAATAGTAACAGTTTGACTTCTTGGTTTCCTATTTGGATACCTTTTATAACTTTGTTTATATCTGAATTTTTTGTTTCTGTTTTATTATTTTATTTATTTTATTATCTATCTATCATCTATCTATCTATCTATCTATCATCATCATCATCATCATCATCATCATCATCATCATCAATCTATCTATCTATCATCTATCATCTATCTATGTTTAGGAAAGGCAACCCTTGATCAACCTCACAGATTGCAAGGATCTTGTCAGTTTACAATCCCTTACTTTTTAAAAAATTTTTTACGCATACAGCACCTGGTCTTTCTAGGTGTTCTCTCATCAAAGTACTAACCAGGCCTTACCCTGCTTTGCTTCCAAGATAAAATGAGATTGCGCTTGTTCAAGGTGGTATGGCTATAGACCTATATTTGTGTTTTGATCTTAAATGATACTGTACCTTGTTAAAGGTTTTTCCTGGATCTATTGATATAATCATATGATTCTTATTTTTAAATTTATTTATGTGGTGTATCACATTAATCGATTTGCATATGTTGAGCCTTCTCTGTACCCCTGGGGTGAAGTCCACTTGATCGTGGTGTAAAATCTTTTTAAGATGTTTCTATATTTGGTTCACTAATATCTTATTTAGGATTTTTGCATCTGTGCTCATGAGAGATATTGATCTGTAGTTTTCTCTTTTTGTGCATTATCTTTACCAGGTTTGGGTATCAGGGCAATATTGGCCTCATAAAATGAGTTGGGAAGTATTGCCTCCTATTCAATTTTTTGGAAGAGTTTGAAGAGAATAGTTATTAAATGTTCTTTGAATATTTGTTAGAATTCACTGGTGAAGCGATCTGGTCCTGGACTTTTTCATAGGTTTGTGATTATTTCAACTTCCATACTGTCTATTTAGATTTTCTAGTTTTCCTTAATTCAATCTAGGAAGGTTTTATTTTTCTAAGTATTTGTCCATTACTTCTAGGTTGTTAAATTTGGAATTATATACTTTTTCATGGTATTCACATATAATACTTTGTAATTCTGTGGTGTCTGTCATAATTTCTCTTCTTTCATCCCTAATTTTGTTTCTGTCCTTTCTCTTTTTTCTTTAGTGAGTCTAGCCAGAGATCTGTCAATTTTATTAAACTTCTCAAAGAACCAGCTTTTTGTCACATTCATTTTTTTTTAGTTTTTAGTTTGTTTGTTTTAAGTTTCATTTATTTCTGCTCTAATTTTGATTATTTCTTTCCATCTGCTGACTTTAGGCTTCATTTGTTCTTCCTTTTCTTGTTTTTAAAGATGAAGCATTAGGTTGTTTAATTGGGCTTGTTCTTACTTTTCGAATAGGCCTGTAACGATATGAACTTTCCTCTTATTACCACTTTTGCAGTGTCCCAAAAGTTTTCATACATTGTACTATCATTATAATTCGTTTCTATGTATCTCTTGATCACTTTTTTTATTTCTTCTCTGACCTAGTTATTCTTCAGTAGCATGTTGTTTAATTTCTATGTATTTGTGGTTCTTCCAATTTCTTTTTGCAGTCGATCTCTAGTTTCAAAACATTATGATCTGAGAATATGGTTGGTGTGATATCAACCCACTAAAATTTGTTGAGGCTATCTCTGTGTCCGTTTGTGGTCAATTCTTGAGAATGTTCCATGTGCACTAGAGAAGAATGAATAAGCAGCTGTTTGAAGATGGAAGGCTGTGTAAATGTCAATTATATTAAGTTGGTCTAATGTGTCATTTAAGGATGCTATTTCCTTATTGATTTACTGTTTGGATGATCTGTTCATATCTGACAATGGGGTATTTAGGTCCCCTACTACGATAGTGTTTTGGTCTGTTTCTCCCTTTAGTTCTGTTAGTAGTTGCTTTATATATTTCGGGGCTCCCTGACTGAGAGCATATATATTAATAAGTGTTATGTCTTCTTGGTGCATGATTCCCTTTAGCCTTATGAAGTGCCCTTCTATCTTCCTTTACCTTTTTTTTTTTTATTATTTTGAAGTCTATTTCATCTGATATTAGTACTGCTACTCCTGCTTTTCTCAGAATGCTATTTGCTTGAAATATCATTTTCCACCCTTTCACTTTGAGTCTATATTTGTCTTTGGAGCTGAGATGTGTCTCCTGGAGGCAGCATATGGTTAAATTTTGTTTTCAATCCATTCTGCAACTCTGTGACTTTTTATTGGTGGTTATTAAAAAAATGAGGTTTTTCTATAAGCATTTTATCTTTATTTTCTGGTAACTTCGTATTTCCATTGATTTGTTATCCTTTTTTTTTTTTAATTTTCATTGGGTTTTGTAGATTTCCCTCTGATCTTTCATGTTTTATTTTATGTACTTCAGTTCTGAATGTTTGGCATGTGGTTACCATTATAAATATGTAAAGGATAGTTATACATATATATATATATACATATATATATGTATATATATATGTATATATATGTGTATACATATATAGTATATTTTCTTCTGTGTATGCCTTATGTCCATTCCCCTTTGTGAATTTGATGATTTGAATCCTCCCTTTTCTGTTATATAATCACAATTTTTGCTCATGTATACTGAATGTTCATTACTGGTTTGCAATAGAAAATCTCTTCTTATTGTTTAATCTTACAATACCCTGTTCTCAATAAAGGTTGCACTACTGTTTTTATCTGCCTGCTAGTCGCCCTACTCATAGTTATGTATTTTTGTCATTTTGCTTTAGGTGAGCTGACTCCTTTCAGTATTTTCTGTAATACAGGTTGTAGTGGAGAATTCCCTCAATTATTGTATGTCTAGAAAGGTCTTTATTCTAAGAGAGCTTCGTTGAATATATTTTTCTTGGCTGGTAGTTACTTTCATTTTATAGTTTAAATATTTGATTTAGTCCTTTCTGGCTTTTAAGGTTTGTGCTGAGGAGTCCAACAATAATCTAAAATGTTTTCCTTTATATCTTACCATATTCTTTTCCCTGGCTGCCCTGTTATTCTTTATCATTAATTTTTGATAATTTTCATACAATGAGTCTTGGAGAAGGCTTTTTTGGGTTGAGATTATTGGGTGTTCTGTTGACTTCTTGAATTTCAAGCTCCAGCTCATTCTTTAGATTTGAGAAATTCTTAATTATTTGTCCGAAAATGCTTTCTAGTCCCTGCTCCTTTTCCTTCCCTTCGAGAATTCCCATTATTCTTATGTTTCCTCTCATGATGGTATCCACTAATTCTTGTATTTCTTTTTATTATTTTTCATTCTTCAGTTTCTCTCTTCTTCCTTTCAATTTATTTTTAGATTTCTGTCTTCAATATCACTGATCCTTTCCTCTATTTGGTCAACTCTATTTCCCAAGCTTACTAGTTCATTTTTCATCTCTTGCACTGTGTCTTTCATCTCCAGAAGATCTATTCTGTTCTTTTCTAGGTGTCACTTTCCTTGCTAAAGAACTCATTCTGCTGATCTAGTTGTTTTTTCAATTCCTAGAATTATTGATATGAATTATTTTGGATCTCATTGAGGTTTTTTTGAAGCATCCTCCTGAATTCTCTGTCATTTAAAGTGTATATTTCTATGTCTTTAAGGTTGTTTTCTCTTTCTTTCTGAGATGCCTTGTTACTTTGGTTGTTCATGGTATTTATTGAACTATTTCTCTGCCTGGGCATTAATGGAAGTGTATTCTGCTTCCCCTCCCCCAGCCCTCCCGAAGAAGAATGTGTTTTTCTTTTGCATTCCAGTAGGTGTTATCTAAGCTTCTTGAATCCCTACTGTATATAAAGCCTTAAAATGCCTTTTTTTCCTTATAAATATTCAATCAAGTCTGGTACTCTGTGTTTCAGTCCCCGTCAGTGTTAGTGACAGTTTTGGTAGCATTTGCTCAGATTCACCTGTTCATCTTGAAGAATATGGGGGGAGGTGCTCTCTGGGTTGGAGAATGGGGACTGTGGCCGGTAATGATCAGCTGTTGCTTCTCTGCCGTCCCAACTTCTCTGCTTTTTGCCCTGGTCTCTGGGCACTGCCGCTCCATGGAGCTTACAGCTCTCCCAGGCAGGATGGTTCTAGGAATCTGCCTGTACCTTCTACCCTCCCCCTCCTCCTGCGGAGTGCCAGCTGCAAGAGGCAGCTTCTTTGTTTCTCCCCATCTACTGCCCATCTCCCCTGGTTCTGACCTGTGGTAGCTCTTATGTGCTGATCCCATGCTCAGATGTGCTGATATGCAGGTTGGGTGTTTTTTTTTTTTGTTGAGTTTTAGAAGTTTAGCTTATTGTTATTTCATGAGGAGAGATCTGGGGACATCTCTCACTCTGCCATGCTTCTGACATCCAAAAATGCTTTCTTCAACCTGAAAAAAATTTCTAACTAAAGGAAAAGATAAATTGAATTAAGTAATGGGATGGCCTGAAAACTGGGCTTTTTTTCCCCAAAGACAAAATTCCAGAAGGAAACAGAGAAAAAGGATAAAAGTGGTTGTCTCTCAGGTGTTTTACAGTAGTTTTGTGGAGAAGAAAAAGACTCATTTTATTAAATATATTAATATGTATCTATACTCTTAATACATATGAATATTTTGCCTGCTTATTTTCACTAATTTTTGATGTAAAAATTAAGATGAAAAGCACTCTAGCTTCTCCAGTTCTATACGTTTTCTGAGATGACAATAAAAATTTTCTACAAGAAAGTATATATTTTTACTCGATCATTTTTTTGCATTTTTTGACTCATGGTCATGAAAATATAAATCAAAAATAATCTTGAAATATATCTTATAAATAATTTCAAATAATTCTGTAGAAAAAATAATAAAATTAAATATATCATCATATTATTGATGGTTATATTTTTATTATAGAACATTTATATTTTAATGTTTTCATTATATAAAGCAAACCTGTGTAATTGTATATTTCATAGTACAGTATTCAGTTTCTAAAAAGATAAAGGAAATAAAACTCTTCATTTGACTTACTTTCAGAATTTTTATTCTCTCATATGCATGTTAAGTCTTGTGTACAGAACCTTTAACATTCTCTATGTAGATTAATTGACCATCGGGTAAGCACAATAAGTGAACTATCAATCAATATTAAGTTAAAATTACATATTTCATCTAAAGAGTATATATATTTAAGATGACCTAATATTTAGCTGATGTTTGCTGTTTTTAAATTTTATAATGTTTAAATTGGTCAAATAAATAAATCCATAAATTTTGTTATTTTTTGGCATTTTTTTGTCATTGCTGCTTATGAAGTGGCATTTTCAGTGATAGAGTTTAGAAAAATCCAATAAAGATCTGTAATAAAGTAAAAAAAAAATGTTATTTTTCTGAAATTTCCATTTAGGATTTTGCTATATGCTCTCATAAAAATTTCTAAAACTAAGGCAATAATTTCGATTACCACTTTGCTATTAGCACAGTAAGTTGATACATATTAATATATTTTATGTTGATATAAATTTATATTTTATATTGATATGTATCTATCTTAAGTATTAATTATATATATAATTATATATAAGAGAAAGACATATATATATGGCTTTATATATATATAAAGAAGCCTGAGTGAAAGCCTTCCTGTCATATGGGTTCAGAGCTGTCATTAATCTGTTCGAGTTTCAGAAGTGTCTTAGCTTTCTTTGTTCTGCAAGAGGCTTACTAGAACCACACACACTGTGTCAAACTAGTAAATAAATCCTTTATCAGTACATCATTTTGAAACTGTCATTGAACTGCATGGACTTAAGAAGTGATAAGCATTAATAATACTCTGTTCTTTGTATCCCTTCTGCCTTTCAGCTTTATTGCCAGGTTCTTTATCTAAACTTAGGTTTTACAGTCCAGACAAATGCAATTCTTTGTGCCTTCAAAAGTAGTGTTTAACTTAGCTTGTGCAGATATTTAGAATTTTTTTCTAACCACTTATTTTCTTTTAAGTGACCTTGGGCTTTACGTGGAAAGTTTCAGTATCATAGATCACAAGATATCCAAAATGAAACACATAAAAAATAAAAGCTCCTATATTTCCATAAATTGCTGAATGGGTTTCTAAGGCATGCATTCTAAGTCATTACTAAATGTGGCTCTTTGTGCATTCTGTCATTGCTCCATATGTAAAGATGCACATATACATACAGACACACTCATTTATAGGCTTACCATGTCGAGGCAAAGTAAATTGCCTCGACATACTAATTAGATGTACAAATAATATTAGAAAGTTTTTATGAACATATTTTTCCATTCCTATCAGATATTTTTGTGACAAACATAAACAAATTATACATAATTATGAAACTAAATAAATTATATTACCTTTATGTCACAGTGATAAGACAATGGATTAGTTATAAACCACAAGACTATCTTAAGGAATCTATTATTCTCAAATTCTTTATAGCTTTCACTAAAATCTGGCTAAGGGCTGGACATAAGATGTTAAACAATTCTATTTCTGATATAACTAATATTTACATTTAAAAAACTAATAGTGATAAACAGACTTTGGAAAAAAAATTTATCAGTTCTATGTTTTTATGAAGTTGCTTCCTTTAGCATATATGTGCTTAGAAATGTATTTCCTTTGAACCTATCCTGGCTTAAAATTGTGTGTATTTATTGCTAAGAGATAAGTAATCCTGACAAAGTGAATAGTTCTTTCCTGAACTCTCTCTTCTACTTGTCCTGGATCACACAATTGATCATGTAAAACAATATTCTCACCAACATCCTTGTTACCTTTGTATCTCTTTCCTTCAGTCATAACTGCCAAGCAAAACTCCAATAGATCAAGGCTAAAATGAAAACATTTTGCTTCTAAAAACGTGTAAGACTACACTTTCTTTTTTATTGAGGTATAATTAAAATATAACATTAGTTTCAAGTGTACAACTTAATGATTAGATATTTGCATATATTGTAAATTATCACCACAGTAAGTCTAGTTAACATCCAAGACTTTAATTTCTAATGGTATTGGTCAGCTTTATAAACACAAACCACTATCAATTCATGGTCTACAACTTTGTCTACGTTGTTAGCACTGTTCAATCTTTTTCTTGACCTTTATTAGCTATATGTGTGTTACCTGCTGTTGAGACAACTCCGACTCCTGGAGACTCTATGAATTAATGATGCTCGCAATGTTCTGTGCTCAACAGGTTGCTCAGTTTCTGTAGGCTCATAACTATGGCTTCTTTTATGTCAATCCATTTCATATTTAGTCACCCTCTTTTCCTGTTGCCTTCTCTTTTACCCAGCATTATTGTCTTTGCCAAAGAATCCTGACATCTCATGAGGTGCCTAAAGCAGGTTTGCTTCAGTTTTGTCATTTTGCTTCCAATGATGTTTTAGGCTTAATTTACTCTAGAACCCACTTGTTGGGCTTTCTGGTGGTCCAGGTTACCTGTAGAACTCTCTTCCAACACCATGTTTCAAAAGGAGCTGGTTTTTTTTTTTTTTTTCTATCAGCCTTCTTTACTGTCCAACTTTCACATCCATACAGAGTAACTGGGAGTATAAAGGTGTGGATGATCTTATCCTTGGACTCTAATTACAGTTATTTGCTTTTAGTGACCTTTCCTAATTCTTCCCTTGCTTCCCTCAGACTTTTCCTAATTTTTCTGGTTTCAGTCTTCATTTGATGACTAAACCAAGATATGCAAAATCTTTAACAAGTTTAATGTCTTCATTGTCTGTGCTAAAGTTGTGTATTTCACCTGGAGTGATGACTTTTGCCTTTTTAATATTCAGATGAAGTCTTGCTTTGGTATTTTTTAATTTCACCAGAAGTTTTTTCAAATCATTGCTCTTTCTGTCAGTAGATGGTGTTATCTGCATACCTTAAGTTATTAATATTTTCCACCAATCTTCACTCTTTTTTCCTCTAAGTCTAGCCCAGTTTCTCATAGACTATATTCTGTTACAGATTAATAAGGGAGATAAAATGCACCCCTGTCTGACATCTTTGCCTATAAGAAACCATCCTGTCTCTATGTTTTGTCCTGATAGTGGCTTCCTGTCTATAATACAGGTTACATGTCAGGAAAATCAAGTGCTGAGTCACGCCTATTTCTTTCAAAGAAACCCATGGCTTTTCATGATTCATGCAGTCAAAGGCTTTACTGCAATCTATAAAACATAAACGAATCTGAAATTCTTTGAAGCATTCCAGTATCCAATGAATATTCTCGATTAGGTTTCAAGTGTGTCTTCCTTTTCTGAATCCAGCTTGAACATTCAGTATTTCTTTCTCCATATAAGGTAGAAGTCTTTGTTCTTCCATCTTGAGCATCATTTGTGTGGTAATTAGAGCAATGGTCTTATAATTACTGTGCTCCTAGGCACCACCTTTTTTGAAAATTAGGCTGTGTATGGAATGTTTCCTTTCTGTAGGCCATTGGTTTTCCACCCCCACCCATATTTGTTGACATAATCTTGTTAGGTTTTTGGCAGATTAAGTATCTTGGCTTGAAGTAATACTGTTGGTATCCCATCTATCCCTGATGATTTATTTCTTCCGATTAGGGCAGATTTCACTTCACTTTCTAGAATTACAAGTTCTTTCTTATAGGAATCTTCTTCAAAAGTACCTGTCATCCTCTTATCTCTTCTGTACAGATTTTCAGTATACTGTTTCCACCCTCCCTATATTTTCTCCTGGTCAGATAATGTGCTTCATTTTTGATCATTCAGAATTCCTGGTTTAGGTTTGCATTTCCCTTTTATTTCTTGACTTTTCTGGTACAAATCTCTTGTTTCTTCCTTTTTGTTGTTCCCTTCTATATCCTTACATTGACTATTATAATAGTTTTCTTTATCTCTATGTGATAATTGTTAAAAAAAAAACTGCATTAAAGATTCATTTCTTACTTTTAGCACCTTTTACTTTTGCTTTGCCTGTCTTTGACAATCTTTGGTCTTCTGTCATCTATTTTGATTTTTCTTTTCTTTTTACTCTGGCATTGTTTTTTTTGCATTCTCTCCTAATATTTCTACTTTTAGTCCACAATTCTGGTTCTCAGTCAGGTAAGTTTAAATTGTAATTTTTTTTAATGCAGACTTTAAATCCATCAGGAATATTATACATGTTACCCACAGAATTTATTGCTATGGATAAGTTAGAAATATTGGTTTACATAATAAAGACTATGTTTCTTCAAAAAGCATATTAGAGCTTCCATGCCCTGATACCTACCTTTATTTTCAGCTTCATCTCATTCCATTTAATAGTGTTCACTAAGTTTCAGGGAATTTAACCTATATTAAGATATGCATCCATTCATTTGGTTATTCTTTCTTTTAACATGAATAATTTATTGACAATTCTAGTGGGAAAGACAATCACACATTTAGAAGCATGATTTTGAAACTTAACTGGATTAAACAAGCAAATTTATTCTTTCACTAACAAGAAGTTCTAGAGCTCCATAAATCATTACTTCAATTACTTTAGTGGTTTAGTGGCTTTACCAAAACACTAATTATTTCTAGTTTTCACTCTACTAGTCCAAGGGTATTTGCATGATTATCAGGCTTTATCTCCTCATAGATGCAAAAAAGTTGCTATAATTACAGACATCACACCTAGACATCACACCCATCACGTCCAAAAGTAGAAGAGATCATGACTTTGTGAATGTCACTTTTAAGAGTGAGGAAGACTTATGAAGTAGTATAGTTTAAGTTTCATTTCTCATTGGCATAAATGTCAAATCTTATTGGCAAGAATTGGAAAATATTACTTCCTTCAAATTGAGCTGCAAAAGAGTTCTCATATACTCTACACCCAGTTTCCCTGCTGTTAAGATTTTACAGAAGTGTGATATGCTTGACACAATTAATGAACCAGTGTTGACATATTATCCTAACTAAACTTATATTTTATGTGGGTTTCTTTAGTTTTTATTTAATGTTTGGATGGATACTGGTCAAATATTTTGTAGAACTGCCCTTAACTGGGAATCTTCTGATGTTTTTAGCATGCTTAGACTGGGATTGTAGGTTTTTGGAAGGAAGAACATAGAGGTAAAATACAGTTCTCATCACATCATAAAAAGGATACATGTTATCCACAGAATTTATTGCTATGGATAAGTTGGATCATGCAGTGGGGGTAGTGTTTGTCAGGTTTTACAAAGTAAAGTTACCTTTTCCCCCTTTTTCAAAAATATTGTATTGTTTAAAAGGTCACTTTGTGCAGCCCAGTTTTAAGGGCTGGAGAATTAGAAACCTTGAGGGAGCTCTATCTGCACACATTAATTGGAATTTTCTTGCTCGGGACATTCATCTATATCACCTACCTACCTACCGACCTACCTACCTACCTACTTATCATTTATTTAATTTCAGTATGGGCTCAGTAATATTTATTTTCTAATTTGTTTTTTAATCAAATATTTATTTTGTTGCTAAATTTTCATCTTTGACCATTGACAGCTCTATCAGTTGGCTCTATGTCCCTTAATATATTTAAATTGGTTTTGTTTTTTTTTTAAACACTTTCTTAGTTTCTGACACTGTAGTGTTTTCAATATATATAGTATATGTTGGTAAATATACCAATTTATATTCCCACTAATAGCACACAGGGTTCTCGTTTCTCCACATCCTTGTCAATACTTCTTAACGATTACCTTCTTGATAAAAGCCATTCTGATAGGTGTGAGATATTATCTCATTATGGTTTTGACTTACACTTCCCTGATAATTAATGATGTTGAGCACATTTTAATGAATCTATTGTCCATTTCTATGTTATCTTTGGAAAATGTCTATTCAAGTCCTGGGCCTATTTTTAAATTGATTTGTTTTATTATTTAGTTCTATGAGTTTCTTACATATTTTAGATATTAACCCCTCATTCAATATATGATTTTCAAATGTTTTCTCCATTCAGTAGGTTGCCTTTTCATTTTATTTGTTTTGCTGTGCAGAAGCTTTTTGGTTTGACATAGTCTGACTTGTGTATTTTTGCTTTTGTGCTGTGCGTTTGGTGTCATATCTAAAAATCACGGCCAAGATCAAGGTCAAGGAGTTTTGCCCTGTCTTTTCTTATAGAAGTTTTATAGTTTCAGGTCTTGGACTCACATCTTGAATCCATTTAAAGTTAATTTTTGTGAGAAGTATAATAGGGTTCCATTTTTATTCTTTTACATGTGATTAATTTTCCCAACACCATTTATGAAATAAACTATTCTTGCCTTGTCGAGTATTCTTGATTGCTTTATGAAATATTAGTTGACTGTATATGCAAGAGTTTGTTTCTGGACTTTCATTTCTGTTCCATCAGTCTATGTGATTATTTATATTCCAGTACTATATTATTTGATTACTTTATATTTGTAATGTAGTTTGAAATCAGGAGGTGTGATGCCACTACCTTTATTCTTTCTCAGGATTTCTTTGGCTATTCATTTGTGGTTCTATACAGATTTTATAACTGTGTTTTCATTTCTGTGAAAAATACCATTAGATTTTTTTAAGGATTGCATTAAATCTATAAATGGCTTTGAGTAGTATAGATATTTTAATAATACTAATTCTCCCATTCAGGATCATGGGATATCTTTCTATTTATTCGATCTTTTTCATTTTCTTTCATCAATGTCTTGTAGTTTTCAGTGTATAGATCTTTCATACCCTTGGTTCACTACGTTGCTAAGTATTTTTGTTTCTGTTACAATTGTGAACTGAATTTTTTTTCAGATATTTTGTTGTTAGTGTATATATGCACAACTAAGTTATATATATTGATTTCTTATCCTGCAATTTTACTGAATTAGTTGATTAGTTCAAACAGTTTTTGCTTGGGTCTTTAGGATTATATAAATGATATATATAGGATATCACCTGTAAACAGATACAACTTTACTTCCTTGGTTCTGATTTCGATTCCTTTTTATTTTTTTCTTGCCTGACTGTTCTTCCTAGGACTTCTAGTACTGTGTTGAATAAAAGTGGTAAATAAGGTATGAGTATCCTCATCTTGTTTCTAATCTAAAGAAAAAACTTTCAAATTTTCATGATGAGAAGATGTTAGCTGTGGATTTGTCTTATATGGCTTTTATTATAATATGTATTTCTTCACCCAATTTATTTAGTGTTTTTATCATGAAATGATGTTAGCATCTGTCAAATGGTATTTCTGCATCCACTGAGATAAACATGGTCCCATAGACTAGTTAGGGCATCTGTAGTCTAAACATCCCTTGTGGCTTCTGGGGGGTGATTCCTGATGGTGTCTGTGACATGGTTAGTAGGATCCACATTGTTCTGACACATCCATTCCAAACCCTGGCTGCTGTTCTCCTATCCACTCACTGCACCTAAGGTATGAAGTTTAGTGCTTGGTATTCTAGATGAGGCAAAAGAGAAATGGGCCTCTTCGGCAACGTCTTGCCCATTGAAGAAGCCATGTACTCATTTACACACTCTCAGCTTTCCCCATGGGAGAAATCATAAGCTAAAAAGGTTTCTCTTGGCACTGAGCTGTGCAAATTTGGGAGGTGGATGACATGTTTAAGTAAAACAATACTCATTTCAATTGGATTTTTTTTGCTCAAAGTGTGATGGAACCTCACCATTGGACTCCTGGACTTCTACAAAGTCTTCCTTATCTGTGCATGATTGTTTAAATTTGTGTTCTTTGGGGAAAAGATGGTATGAAACACTTATTCCTCCATTAGAATGATGTCATTCCTTTAATTTCTATATGTCTCCACCTATATCTTTTTTAAGCTAAATTTATGCTCATATTAATATCTCCAACTCTAACATACTATCACATTTCATTCTAGCCTTTATCTTATTTATCTCTAACCCCACTCCAACAGTGAGAACCTGACTGCTACCATCCTTCATCCATTTACATAAGTTTGATTCTAGTATACAAGCATGCTGATTTCAGAATTATTAATCAGAACATCAGAAGCAATTTGACCAACTAATGTACAGTGTTTTATGCAGTTTCTGTTGCCTATAGTCTTAAGTCTTTACTCACTTCCAAAGTTCCTTAGATGAGCAACTTCTCCTTTTTGTGATGTTCTATCATACGTTTTGATACAATAAAATTCTTTTCTTATTGTTTACATTATATCCTTGGAACCACTAACGACCTAATTTGATTTTTTAATTTTGCTTACTTTAAGGTTCACTCTTTTGCTGTAAAGTTCTAAGGGTTTTGAGAAATTCATGGTGTCATATACCCACTATGACTCTATCATACAGGACTGTTTTATCCCTTTGTGCTTAATTTATTCAATTTTCCTTTGTTCCCTAGAACACATAGTAATCACATATCAGTTTTCTGTCTTGTAGTTTTTACTTTTCCTGAATGTCATGTAAATGAAATAATTTAATATGCAGCCCTTTTAGGCCGGCTACTTTATTTAGTAATATGAAATTAAAATTCATCCATATTGATAACTCATTCCTTGTTATCCATAAGTAGTATTAAATTGTACATATGTGTCACAGTTTGTTTACTGTTTTACATATTAATGAATATCTTTGTTGCTCTCATTTTTTGGCAATTATAAATAACGGAGCTATAAACTTTTACATGAATGTATGGACATCAGTTTTCAGAAGAGTTAGACAAATACTTAAGGAGCATGATTGCTAAATCATAAGGTAAACTAATGTTTAGCTTTGTAAGAAACTAAAGTGTCTTCCAGCATGCCTATACTATTTTACATTCCCCTCAGCAATGAATGTGAATTATTTTTTCACATCTTTGCCACAATTGCTATTTTCACATCTTATTTAAAATTTTTAGCTATTCTAAAAGGACTGTAGTATCTTATTGTCGCTTTAATTTTCATTACCCTAATGACAACTAATGGTTGATCTTCGAAATTTCTTAATCTGTTGTTATGTGTCTCTAATTAACTTTGAAATCTCTCTGCTATTATTACTTAAAATATTATTTCTGCCCCATTTTTTTCTTTTGGTTTTCCAATTATGCTTACACTATAGCTTTCAATATTGTCTAACAATTCTTGTGTCTTTTTTTTTTATCTTTTTAAGAAATCTTTTTATTTCAGTTTAAGAAGTTTCTATGGACTGTTTTCAGGTTCACTGACTCTTTCCTTGGGGCGTGAAATCTACTGATGAGCTCATCAAAGGCATTCTTCATTTTTATTACTTTCTAATTTCCAGCTATCCCTTTGACATTCCATTGTTGTCATCTCTCTGGTGACAGACTGTTTCAAAATTCTTGTCTGATAATTCCCATATCTGTGTCATATCTGAATTTGTTTCTGATGATTGTTTTGTCTTTCAGATTGTGTTATTTTTAATTCAAAATCAGGTATAATGTATCGGTAATAAGTACCTAGTTAACTATGTCTTGATGTGAGGATTTAGAATAATGCCCAGAATTTGAACTTTGTTTAGAGATGGGTACCAGAGGCTTCAAATACCTCTATTGTCCTTGTTTTTTGCTTTTCCTCTTGGAGTTGGGGCTTTTCTTTACAGTGTTCCTCAGAAGGAGTCTACATCTAAGGGCTCTTTCAACTTCAGCCCAATATTAACATTCTTGAGACTTGTTGGTATGGTGGTTGGGTGTGAGAGAGGGGCAGCACTCTATATTTTTCTGATTAAATCTCAGTCTAATAGTTCTCCCATTTGGGGTGTGGTTTTCTGTTTTTCTCTAACTTCACTTTGTCCTCTCTGCCCCCTCACCCCTGTCCTAACTTCTGCATTCCCAACGTATTTTTCTGAAGACTTGTCCCTGTTAACAATTTTTTTCTTCTCTTTTGGAGACAGGAAAGCTGGAGAAGGTATGATGTAGTGTAATTCCTTTCCTCCATGTGAGATAAGCTCTGGCTAAGTGTTCCCTGAGAACAAGGCTTTATTATGAGGGTTCTGAGAGGGTTTCATAGTGCTTTCTTTTCATTTTTTTCTTGCTGAAGGAGTTATAGAATATTATTTTCAGATCCTCTCTGAAAATCTGTAAAAGCTGTGGCCCTCAGGAGTTTCTCATTCTACTCTAGACCATACATAGCCTACCATTTCTCAGATTTTTCAATAAAGGTAGTGTTCATTTCACCTGTGGCTTCTATCTGCTATTGCTCCTGTCTCTCCAGATTTGGAGGTGGCTATTTGTGGGTCTAAGAAAGTTGTTGATTTTTAGTTTTGCCAGCTTCTCTTATGATAGGGATACCAACTTCTGAGATTTTTACATGTCAAACCCCTAAAACCAAAAGTCTAGCTATTTCTGTTTTTTAATTAAATAAAAATTACCCTTAAAATTATTTCAAGGATCCAATTTACTAATAACAAGCAGTGTTATATTGAATATATGATTGTGTTATATAAATATTAAAATTGTTGGAGTATGAACTTCCAAACATTTTATCTATGCTTGAAAATAAAATGGTCAAAATGGCTTGAAAAAATTGTTTCAATTTGTCAGTTTACAAATAACATAAATTGTACTGTTCACCTTCCTCAGCAAATTAGATATTAGAGAAACTACAATTAATTTTTGTCTCGAGAATTAACATTTAAGATCTTTTTTTCATAATATTAATTGGTAGCATAATAGATTAAAAAATAATCCTATAACTTCTACCTTATTTCTACTCCAATCTTAGCCTACAAAAATTCTAGGGGATACAATCCCTCGCATTTAAGCACCATTAATATTCTTTTCTCCTCTACCATCTTCAATCCCATATATATATTTATATTTTATGATGTTGCCAATTGATGGCCATTTAATTCTTGATATCCTTCTCTTCAGGTCTTTTGGGTTCTTTGAGATTTTCTACTGAATTCTGCACTCAAACGAAAATCTTATTCCAAACCTCAACTGGCTTCCTAAGCAAGAATTCCTATGCTGTCCTCAGTCACACAACATCTTGGTATTAGGAACCTGCTATTTACTGGAGTCTGTTATTTTTGTAAAATTAATATATAAATCAACCTTAGCCTCTAACTGCACCTCAGTTTCTACCTTGTATGTTTTTTGACATATGCATTAACTTGACATAGGATTCTTTTTTCCTTTACCTACTATTACCCACACCCTTAAATATCTACTCTTCTTTTAGAACAAGATAAATAATGCCAGCAACACAATATTTTATAAAATTATACTGTGTAAATAAAAAAAATTCTTAGGTTGAAAAAGATATACCCAGAATCTATTCTTTTCTGAAGTAGGTTAGATATACATGTATTTACCTAATTCCACTATCTATCTAATCTGATTTTTCTTCTCTGTGTTTATGAAAAAAAAAAAAGCAATAGGCTAGGTGTGACTTGTGAACATAGTAAATATTTATTTGCTGTAGATGTCAAAATGCTATTTTAAATAAAACCTCAAAAAAGTTCATTAGACATTTTAAAGAGATGGTGAATTTGTATAAAAATTATAAAACAATTCCAAGTTCAACATTAAAATTAATTACAAAATGAGTTTGGAGTTCAAAAAAGTTATAAATAACTAGACAACAATTTTTACTTCTATCATTGAATTTCAAATCCATTTAATGATAAATTGTAGGAACTGAAGAACAAAAAAATAGCATGGAAGGAAGTAAAATGGAGAAAAGAAAAATAAAAAGAAAATTAAAAAAATAAAAAATAACTTTTTTTCAGATTTGTTATATATTATTCATTGATTTGATAAGTTTTAAAATGCCATTAAAGAATATATATTTTCTCATATTTAACCAATTTTTGATAATGCTTAGACCAGCTAAACATATTTAGTTACAATTTTCACTATTACTCTCAGACCATTCCATTGGAATGCAGTTGCTATTAGTGGTACTTAGGGCTGCCATTTTGAATTTCTTGTCCATAGAAATTTTATAATTCCAGTGTAGAACCATTTGTTGATATACATAAGGAACTAATAGGATGAGTAAAAATAGCTCAGATCAATAAATTATTCTACAAGGTTCAGGAGAGCATGTGTATTAATCACTGACAGACATTTTATGTTGGTTCTCTGGGTCTACAGTGAAAAAGAAACATTTACCACTAGAAAAGCTATATCAATTAAGATGGTGTTAATATGGTCTTAAATAGATTTTGAACCCACAGGTCGAGTTCATGATCTCTTGGAGGAATAATAGTAAATTTTATGCAAAAAAAAAAAAAAAAAAAAACATGGCTGTCAAAACCCAGAAATCCTGAGAATCATTTTTTTTTCCTTCCCATCCCCATTAATAGAGGATTACTAGCTTTTGTGTTATTACTTCCCATGACTTCACTATTGTTGTATTAGGTTATTGTCCTGGGGTTTTATTATTTTTAGTGCTGGAGGTATAGTTATCTGCCTAAAATATCTGATAAGTATGTCAAAGAATTCAATTAATTATTTGCATCCATGATCAATGGTGGAAGAAGAAAACTAATGTTTTATATAAATATGTTTTCATAAGTATTATAGATTTCCCAACTTAAGAAGTTAGGAATATAATTAAAATTCTTGCAAATATCATTTCAGAAACAGAAAAAAATACTGATGTAATTTTATAACAACTTTTAGCAAAGATGTTGAGAAATAAGGAAATTAAGGGATAACTAGAAAATTGCCTAATTGAATATTTAGAGAAACACTAATAGGCAGAAGAAATAAAATTCACATTTTTTTCTGTACTTACTTTGACAGAGTGAAGGAAAATTAAACAAAGATATATGTGTTGGAATAATATGTATTGCTGAAAATACAGTAGAGTTTATATTTGGTTGCAAGGAGGATTTTTTCTATCACTAGAACTGGTGAAAAGAGAGATGATGAAGATTCTGTTAATGTTTAATAATTTATAAAAAGGAGGGAATTCTGCTTCTAATAATGAAGGAGTTACAGGGAGCAAATGATGTTCCCAATGGAAACAATGGCTTTTCAGAAATTGGAATCCATGCAATGAAAGAAGAATTCTTAAGAGGTGGGAAACAAACTAAGTGAGCCTAAGAATTACCTCAGTTTACTACTATAAAAGTTTCTAGGCCTTAATTTAAAAGGGGTAACCCAGGCAAGTGGGGCTTGACTCACCAAATTAAGCAGATGGAACTAAGTCTACAGAGATCAAAGTAGGTAAAGTTTTCAGGACAAAGTATCAGAGAGAAGAGAACTTGAGATAGCTGTAGAGGATCACCCTAGAACAATTAACAGAATTATAATCCGCACACACATATGAGGAAACTATCTGCAGCTGTGAAAAGAACCAACTAAAAAGTTAGAGAACCAGTATCTAATGCTCAAATAAGACTATGCTGTTTACATCATCCAGAGTGGAAAATTTAATTATTCTCAAGCCATTCAGAGAAGAGAACTCTTGAAGGTCTTGCCTGAAAGGTTGAAATAATTAGCCTTAGATTAAATATTACACTGATCATGCCTAAAAAAAATATTAAAAGCCAAGCTCAAAGAACCACTGTTCCCAAGTAACTTAAATATATTCCAGGATAAAGCTCAAGAAAATTATAAAGTTTAAAGAATAGAAAATTATTTAGCACAAAAGTGAAATTCACAATATCGGTCATCCAACCAAATATTACCAAGCATGCAAAAAAGCAGAAAAATATACCCAGAATGAAGGGAGGAAAAATTAAGCAAGCTTGACTTAGCAATGATATATTAAAAATAGCACATAGAGTTATTATAGCTGTAATTTATATATTCAAAAAGCTAAAGAAAAGATTGAACATTTTAAGAAGAGACTGGAAAAAACTCTGAAATTCTTAAAGTAAAAATTATGTCTAGCATAAAATAAATACTTTGGATATAATTGATTACAATTAGACATTGAAAAAATGATTCATGAACTTGAATATTTAACCAAAGAAAGTGTTTAAAATAAAATGCAAATCACAAGAAAAGAGTGAAAGAACAAAGAATATGAACTATGGTACAATTTCAAGTCCCCTAATTATACACATAATCAGTCCTTAAAGGAGGTAAGGATGGATAATATTTGAAGAAATAATACTCCAACAACTTTCCAATTTAATAAGAACAATAAATCCAGAGATTCAAGATGCTCAAGGTACATCAAGCCCTAAAAACCTAAGGAATATTATACCAAATGATATCTTAATTACATGACTCAAAACCTGAAAGGCATCCTGGGAAAAAATAAGGTTGACAGCAAATTTCTCATCAGATCAAAGCAAGAGAATGTAGTCAGTAGTCAATCAACATCTTGAAAGTACTGGGGAAAAAAAATAATTATTGACCAAGGAATTCTACAAAGAGATAAAATGTTCTACAAAAATGAAAGTTAAAAAAACCTTTTTTTAGATGTATAAAACCTGAATCATTACCAGAAGATACGTACTATAAGAATAGCTTAAAGATATGCTTCAGCTAGAAGAAAAATGATACCAATATATAAATATGGATCCACAGAAAGGAATGAAGAATGCTAGACATGGCAAGTATGTGGGCAAATATGACATTTTTATATTATTTACAACTCATTAAAAGATTACCATGTAAGTAAAAAAAAGTCAAAGGACAGTATGAATGAAATGTAAGACAATAATAAAATTTGGAAAGGGAATTATACTATTTGTGAAGTAGTATGATATCCCCTAAATATTTTTACTTTAAACCCTAAAATAACCAGTCATGTAAGAACAAAAAGAATTGTAGCTAATTATTCAACAAAACTGATAATGTAGACTAATTAAAAGTATACTCAGCACAAATATGGGTGAAAAAAGGAAAAGATAGTAAAGAATAGATGAGGTCAGTAGAAAATAAATAGTAAAATGGCACGTTTACACTTAGCCTTAATAATAATCACATTATATGCAAATTGTTTATTCACCATCATTAAAAGGAATAAATTACTGGATTAGATAAAAAGCAACAACTAATGCTACCAACAGAAACATTTTTTAAAAATAAAACTATTAAAAGGGTAAAAAGTAAAAGGGTAGTAAGATGTATGCATTGTTATCAATAATCAAACCAAAACTGGTAACAGAAAAAGTAGGTTTCATATCAAAAAAATATTAACAGGGATAAATAAGGTAATTTCATAATGACAAATTGGTCAGTTAATGAAGATGTAACAATCTTAAATGTTTGTGGACCTAAAAAAAACTGCTTAATTAGTAATTCAAAGCCTAGTTCTTCAAAAATATAAATAAAATTGATAAAACTCTGGCCTAATTTTTCAGGACAAAGAAGAGAGAAGTCACAACCAATGTCAGGAATGAGAGACATGATGTCAACCTACAGAATCTTAATCATTTAAGGAAAAGTCAGAATATTATAAACTTCATGCCAATATTTAATAATTTACCTGAAATGGATATGCTCTATGAAATACATAAAATATCAAAGCACATTATAAAGAAACACCTGAAATGGACAAGCTCACTCAAAAAGAAACAAACACTTTAAACAAATTAAATACTGGAGCCAAATAGCTTCACTAATAAATTATACCCAACATTTAAAGAAGTTATGTTCAAATTGTAGAAAAACAACAAAAAAAGTCAAATATTATGTAAGAAGCCAGAGATTAAAAAACAGCAGCTTACCTTAAATAATTCTTAGAAAAGAATTATATTTGACTTCTCAGAAACCATGGAAGCAAGATGAGACTTGAGGAAAATATTTAAAGTTTTGAGAAAAAAGAAAACTCACCAACCTAAAATTCTTGACTCTGAACAATTATCCTTCAAACGTCAAACAGAAAGAAAGACTTTCTCAGACAACCCAATATTGAGATAATTTGTTGTCAGCAGACTTGCCTTATAAAAAATATTAAAATAAGTTCTTTAGAGAGAAAGAATACAATATAGGCCAGAAACTTGAATCTACATAAACAAAAGAAGAACAGTGATATTAAAAATAATACTTTAATATTTTGAATCTTTAATTGTTTTAACAGATAACAGTTTGATTAAAGTAACAATAGCAACACTGCATTAGACTATGCTTCTATGTGGGGATATATATGTATGTATATATGTATATTTTATATATACAAAATATGTTTTCCCATAATATTCTTATGTTTGCTAATGCATAATTGGAATGGATAACAGTAACGATACAAGGGACAAGAGAGAGAAATTATAATTACTTATAATTATAAGATACTTGCACTACTAGTATAGTATTATTTGAAAAAAAATGAATTGGATTATTTGTAAAGATATATTGGATACTCTAGGACAACTAATAACAAAAGTTTTAAAAAGTTGTAACGGATATGCTAAGGAGAGAACATGGAATCATACAAAATGCTCAATTAAAACCAGACAAGAACAGTACAAGATAAAATATTTACAGGGCAATATTCCTGATGGATGTAGATGCAAAAATCCTCAACAAAATATTAGCAAACTAAATTCAACAACACATTAAAAGGATCATATACTATAATCAAGTGGGATTTATGCCAGGGATGCAAGATTGAGTCAACATCCACAAATCAATCAATGTGATACACCATATTAACAAAATAGAAGGACTAAAACTATATGCTCATCTCAATCAATGCAGAAAAAGAATTTGACAAAAATTTATATCTGCTTATGATAAAAACTCGACAAAGTAGGCTGGAAAGAATATATCTCATCATAATAATGGCATATATGACAAACATATAGTTGGTGAAAGTATTTTCTTTAAGATCAGTACCAAGACATGAGTGCCTACTCTAGCCACTTTTATTAAACATAGTATTGGAAATCCTATTTAGCAATTAGGCAAGAAAAAGACATAAAAGGCATCTGGATCAGAAAGGAAGTAGTAACTCTCTATTTGTGGATGACATGATATTATATATAGAATACACTAAAGACTTCACCAAAAAACTGTTTTAACAAATAAATTAATTTAGTAAGATTTCAGGATATAAAATTAATAAATAAAATTCAGTTCCATTTCTATACACTAATAATGAACTATCAGAAAGAGATATTAAGTAAATAATCTCATTTACAATTGCACTAAGAAAAGGAATAAACTACCTGGGCATAAATTTAACCAATAATGTGAAAAGACACTGAAAACTATACAACAATAATGAAATTGAAGATGCAAACACAAAACTATAAAAATCCTAGAAGATAACAAAAGAAATACCCTAGATGACCTTGGATATAGTGATGACTTTTTAGATAAAATGCCAAAAGAACTAGCTATGATAGAATTAGTTGATAAGCTTTATTAAAGTTAAATACTTTTGTAAAAGAAAAATGTAAAAAGAATGAGAAGACATGCCACAGAGAGAAAATATTCACAAAAGACATATCTGATACAGAATTATTATCCAAAATATACAAACTCTTAAAACTGAACAATAACAAACAGCCTAAAGAAAAAATGAGCTAAAGACTTTTATAGACACTTTACCAAAGAAGATATACAGGTAGCAAATAAGCACATCAAAAAATGTCCCATATCTTATGTCATATGGACACACAAATTAAAACAATAAGATACCACTATATACCTACTGGAATGACCAAAATATAGAACACTGACAACACTAAATGCTGGCAAGGATGAAGTACAATAGAAACTCATTTTGTTACTGGCAGGAATGCAAAATGATACAGTCTCTTTGAAAGTTATTTTGTCAATTTCTTACAAAACTAAACATACTCTTATCATATGATCCAGCAATCATGCTCTTTGCTATTTATCAAAAGGAGATGAAAACTTATGTCCACACAAAAGCCTATACACAGTGTTTAGTGCAGCTTCATTTATAATTGTCAAAACTTGAAACCATCCAAGAAGTCTTTCAGTAGGTGAATACATACATAAACTGTGGTCCAGACAATGATATATTATTTAGTGCTAAACAAAAAATGAGCATAAAGACATGGAGGAAACTTAAATACAGATTACTAGGTGAAAAAAGCCTATATGAAAAGGCTACATATTGTTTGATTCCAGGTATATGACATTCTGGAAAAGGCAACACTTTGGAACCAGTAAAAGAATCAGTAGTTGCCTGGATTCGTGAGGAGAGAGGAATAAATAGGTCAAGCACAAGAGAGTTTTTAAGGCAGTGAAACCACTCTGTATGATGTCATAATGGTGAATATATGTCATTATACATTTGTCCAAACTCATAAAATGTACACCAAGAATAAATCTTAATGTAAATTAGAGACCTTAGGTATAATGATGTGTCAATTCAGGTTTATCAATTATACCACAGCACTTTTGCATTTTTAAATTAGAGACCTCGGGTATAATGATGTGCCAATGCAGGTTAATCAATTATACCACAGCACTTTTGGTATGTGATCCTGATGTATTCTGCATAGGTGAAGTTAGTAGATATATAGGTAGTCTACCTTCAGTTCAATTATTCTATGAATCTAAAACTTCTTTAAAAATTAAAGTCTATTAAAAAAACAAATTAGAGCACTTGGAGATTGAACAGGTGTTAGTGTGGAAATCAAACATTCTACTTATTATCAGGACATTTAAGAACGAAGTAGCCTATTGTCACCAAAAGTTTCCATAAGAGACAAAATTAATAATTTTCAGTTACAATGGAAAATCTCTAATAGAGTAAATAACCAAATGTATTTAAATAACAAATATTATTTATAAAAGCGTTGCCTTGTTAGGCCACAAAACAAGTCACAGTAAATTTAAGAAGATGAAAATAATACCAGTGTTTTCTCTGACCACAATGATATAAAACTAAAAATAGATTACAAGAAAAAAACCCTGAAAAATAGACAAACACATCGAGGCTAAATAACATGATACTAAACAATTAATGGGTTAGCAATGAGATTGAGAAAGAAATCAAAAGTTACCTTAAGACAAATGAAAACACAACCCAAAATCTATGGGACACAGCACAATCAGCCTTAAAGGGAAAATTCATAGAATGGCCTACATAGAGAAACAAACAAGCAAAATTTTAAATAAACAATTGAACCTTACACCAAAAAGAAGTAGAGAAAGAACAGCAAAAAGAGTCCAAAGTGAGTAGAAGGAAGGAAATAATAAAAATCAGAGTAGAAATAAACAAAATAGAGTCTAAAAAACAACCCAAAGATTGATAAAACCAAGAGCTGTTTCTTTGAAAAGATAAACAAAATTGATAAACCTTTAACCAGACACATCAGGAAAAAAAGAGAGAGGTCCAAAATAAATAAAATAAAAAATGAAAGCGGTAACTGACTCTACAAATACACAAAGGATTATAAGAAAATACTATGAGCAATTACATGCCAACAAATTGGACAAGCAGAAAGAATTGATTACATTTCTAAAAACACAATTTTCCAAGACTAAGTCAAGAAGTAACAGAAAATCTGAACTGAACAATTGCTACTAATAAAATCAATAATCAAAAAACTCCTGCAAAACAAAAGTCCTGGACTGGATGACTTCAAAGGTAAATTTTACCAAACATTCAAAAAAGAATTAACACCAATTTTTCTCAAACTATTCTAAAAAATTCAAGAGGAGGAAAGGCTCCCAAACTCATTCTATGAGGCCACCATTACCCTAATTCTTAAACTAGACAAAGACATTATAAAAAAAAAATTAAGGCCGACATTCCTCATGAATATAGATGCAAAAATCCTCAAAAAATATTAGCAAACCGAATTTAGCAATACATTAAAAATATCATATATCATGATCAAGTGGGATTTATTACTGGGATGCAAGGTTGATTTAATATCTGTAAATCAATTAATGTGATAAATCACATTAACAAATTGAAAGATAAAAATCATATGATCATATCAATAGATGCAGAAAAAGTATTTGACAAAATCCAGCATCCATTTATGAGAAAAACTCTCAGCAAAGTGGAAATAGAGGAAACATTCCTCAACATAATACAGTCTGTAGATGACAAATCCACAGCTAACATTATATTCAATAGGGAAAAGCTAAAAGCATTCTCCTTTAAGTAGAGAACAAGAAAAGGATGTTAACTTTTACTACTATTATTCAACATAGTATTGAAAGTTCTAGCCACAGCAATTAAACAAGACAAAGAAATAAAAGGCATCCAAATTGGAAAGGAAGAAGTCAAACTGTCATTTTCAGATGACATGATAATATATATATAAAGGACTCTAAAGATTCCACCAAAAAACTGTTACAACTAATAAATTCAGTAAAGTAGCAGGATACAAAGTTAATGTTCAGCAACATTAACTGGTTGCATTCTTAAACACCAATAATGAATTATCAGAAAGAGGAATTGAGAAAACAATTCCATTTATAGTTGCATCAAGAAAAAATACCTAGAAATAAATTTAACCAAGGAAATAAAAGAATTGTACTCAGAATATTATGTCATTAAAGAAAAAAATTGAAGATAAAAATAAAGGGAAACATATACCATGCTCATTAATAAGAATTAATATTGTTAAAATGTCTATTTACCCAAAGCAAGCTATAGGTTTAATGCAATCCTTATTAAAATACCAATGGCATTTTTCACAAAACAAGAGTAATCCTAAAATTTATATAGAACCATAGAAGACCTTAAATAGCCATGGCAATCTTGAGAAAGAACAAAGTTGGAGATATCATGCTACCTGATATCAAAGTATACTACAAGGCTATAGTAATAAAAACAGCTTGGTACTGACATAAAAACAGATACATAGATCCATGGAACAGAATAGAGAGCCCAGAAATAAATACACACCTATATGGTCATTTAATTTGTGACAAAGTTAAGACTATACAATGGGGGTAAAGACAGTTCTCTTCAATAAAGAGTACTGAAATAACTGGACAAATACATTAAAAAAAAACTGGACCACCTTCTTACACCACATTCAAGAATAAATTCAAAATGAATTAAAGACTTAAATTTAAGACCTGAAACCATAAAACTCAGAAGAAAATGTAGGCTGTAAACTCTGACATTGCTTTTAGTAATACTTTTTAATAATACATTTTCTCAGGCAAAAGAAACAAAATAAAAAAATAAACAAATGGGCCTACATCAAACTAAAAAGTTTTTGCACAGCAAAGGAAATCAACAGAATGAAAAGACAACCTACTGAATAAGAGAAAATATTTGCCAGTGATACATCTTATTGGGATTAACATCCAAAATTTTAAAGAGCTCATACAATTCAACACGAGAAAAACAAGCAATACAATGAAAAAATAATCAAAGGACTTGAACAGGCATTTCTCTGAAGAGGATATACAGGTGGACAATAGACATATGAAAAGATGCTCAAGGTCACTAATCATTGGAGAAATACACATTAAAACCAAAATAATCCCTGATACCTGTCATAATGGCTATCATCAATAAATTAGCAATGTGTTAGCAAGGATGTGGAGAAAAGGGGACCCTGTGAACCATTTTATTAGTGGATTGGTAAAGCAACTATAGAAAACAATTTGGAGGTTCCTCAAAAATTAAAAGTAGGACTCCCTTATGACCCAACAATTCCACTTCTGGATATTTAACGAAAGAAAACCAAAATTCTAATTCAAAAAGATATATCACTGCACCACTATTTTTGATAGCCAAGCTCTAATATACACAATGAGATATTAGCCACAAAAAGAATCTCACCATTTGCAATAACATGGATGGACCTAGATGGTACTATGCTAAGTTGATTAAGTCAGACAGTAAAAGACAAATATATGATTTTACTTATATGTTGAATCTAAAGAATGAAATAAAACAAAAACACACTTGTAGATACAGAGAACAAACTGGTGATTGCCTCATGGTAGGGGCCTGGGTGAAAAAGGTAAAGAGATTAAGAAGTACAAACTTGCAGTTGCAAAATAGTCATGGGGATGTGAAGCACAGCTCAGGGAATATAATCAATAATATTGTAATAATTATGTATAGTGCCAGGTGGGTACTAGACTAATTGAGGAGATCACTTTGTAAACTGTATAAATGTCTAACTATGCTGTACACTTGAAACTAATATTAAATATTAACATCAACTCTAATTGAAAATTTTTAAAAGCTATAGTCACAAAAAATTGTTGCTTTGAATTATACTTTCATAAATATTATAAACATAATAAAATCGAAAAAAATCCATCACCAACCACATACTTAATAACAGATACTGTAATAATCTACAATGGTTTCTAACTTGTATTAGCATTCAAATTGATGAGTATTATTGAATTGTTAGAATATAACTTAATCTAATATAGACTTAAACATTAAGGTTTAATATTTTTTAAAATGTCAAATAACATACATATATAGTCCAAGAAAAGAAAAAAGACCCCTCTATAAGTGAAACATATATATTTTCCCAAATACTATCCATGAATTCACAGTTATATAAACATTTTAAATATGATAATTTGTTACATAATTTAGACTATGCATTAAGTTGGTTTTGTGTAATATCATTGATTTTATTACTTTACCAAGTATTTCAAGCTCCTCTTCATTTCCCATTGCCCTTTGGAAGAATGTGAATGTGAATGGAAATATATTTGTTTTCAATCTTTAAAAAAATGCACTCCTACTCCAATAGTGTGTATCATATTATTGACCATGCATTCTAAAAAAAAGACAACCTCACAATTCTGGTGCTACTATTCCATTGGATGATACTTGAATTTCTTAAAACAAACAAACAAACAAAAAAATGCAAAAGTTTATAATGTGTGTTCACAAAAATATAATGTAACAATTGAGAGTCAGGCTTGAAAATGAATTTGATGATTTTAAGAACTACATCAATATATAATTACTTAAAAAATGTTTAGGAATCATTTAAAATGTTTTTTAATTGAAATATACAAACACATTTATTAGCTATTTTTATACTTGTTTGCATTTTAAATATATTTTTATAGTTAAATTCCTTATTCATTGGAAATCCTGAAGAAAAAGGTATTTATACATATAGCAGTTTCTTTAAAGAACCAATTCATATTCAATTTATTCATATAACATCTCTCATGGACACCTATTATATGAAATATATTTTGGTTTTAAGTATCTTTTGCCAATTATCATTTGGGAAAATTATCATTTCAAATTATAGTAATTAAATATATGAAAACTAATTAGAAATACTGGATTTTTAGTAGCTGCCTTTGAGTGACACATATTGGTACCAATTCTTGGTGCTTGAAGCAAAATTACAGTGGTTATTATATTTCACCAGATGTTTTAAATAATAATTCTTTTTAAATTTAGATATTCCTCAGACTTTCTCTTAAATGTAAATCAAAATGGCAAAAAATAGTAGTAAATAAATTAGTTCAAAATAAACTTAAAAATTTAATGCATGGGTCAGTGATTGAGCTGTGAGTACTAGTTACAAAAATAACTCATTCATACAATTATATAAGAAAAAGTTTAAATGAAAATTGTTTTGTATACTCCAATAACATAGAAAATAACTAGTTGACTATGAATGAAACAAGTAAATTTTATATTAAACTTAAATCTATAGCAATTTCTTCTGCTAATCCTACCCTCTTGAAAACATCAATTTGAACAACTCTCTGGCACACAAAAAATACCTTAATAAGAACCAACATCCAGGTGAGAGATAACACTACAACTGAGTCAAGTACATAAATAATAATAATAATAAATACATAGAGGAAGGTAGAAACATTTTCCCTATCACCTTTTCCCCAAGTCTAGGCAGCCCATCAGAGAGATAGATAACTTTTTCATGGGAAAAGAGGGTCAGTTAAATGCCCAACTTCAGAGTAGACCCCAGAGCCATCCTGCACCAGCACTAGTGGACCCCTATGACCCTAGGTGGCTCGCAGCTGGCTTCAGGGGCCCCAGGCACTGTCCATGGCCCAAGGTGACTTTAGTAGGGCTCTCATCAGAAAACGATAAGATGGCATTAGTAAGACTTTATCTATCAACCAGAAAAAAATAAGATGGCATTAGTAAGACTTTACCTATCAATAATTACTTTAAATGTAAATTTAAAGGAACTAAATTCTCCAATCAAAAGACATAGAGTTGCTGAATAAATAAAAAACAAACAAATCAAATAAAAAGACTAAAAAATAAGACACAAACTATATGCTTCCTATTAGTGACTTACCTCAGTTTTAGGGACACACACAGGCTAAAAGTAAAGATAGGGAGAAAGACATTCCATGCAAATCTAAACCAAAAGAACTGGGCAACTATACCTACATGAGAAAAAACAGACTTTAAGTCAAAAATTGTAACAAAGAGACAAGGGGTCAATTATATAATATTATACAATTATATAATATATATAATATATAATTTCTCCCTTCTAATATATCAGAAGGGAGAAATATAACAATACAATAATATTAGGGGACTTAAATACCCTAATTTCAATAATGGGTATATCATCCAGACAGAAAATCAGTAAGGAAACATTAAGTATAAACTACAGCAAAGTATAAACTACACCTTACACCAAATGGAACTAACAGACAGGTACAGAAAATTCCACTCAACAGCAGCAGCACACACATTCTTTTCAAGCATCTATAGAACATTCTTCAGGATATATTATATCTTAAGTAACAAAGCAAATCTTAGCAAATGTAAGAAGACTGAAATCATCCCAAGTATCTTTGTTGACTACAATGGTATAAAACTGGAAATCAACAACAGGAAGAAAATTTTAAAAATTAACAAATGTGTGCAGATTAAATAACAAATTGGGCAAAGAATAAAAATAATTTTAAAAACATTTTGCAAAAAATGAAAATGAAAAATATCAAAATGTATGTGATGTAGCAAAAGCAGTTCTAAGAGAAAAGTTAATATCTACATCAAGAAAAATGAAAGATATCAAGCGACCTACATTTACACCTTATGTGGAACTAGAAAAAAAAAAACAACCTAAGGCCAAAATTAATAGAAGGAAGAAAATGACAGAGCTGAAATAAATAGTAACTAAAAGATAATAGAAAAGATCAATGATACTAATGGCTGTTTTTTTTTAAAAAAATAAAAGTTAACAAACACTTAGCTAGACTAAAAAAAAGAAGACTCGAATCAGAAATGAAAGGAGACATTACAACTAATAACACAGAAATGCAAGGACCATATACTTGTATGAACAATTATAGGCTAAGAAATTGGATAATCTAAAGAGAAATGAATAGATTTTTAGGCACATAAAACCTATCAAGACAATCATCAAGAAATAGAAAATCTGAATAAATGAATGAGTAAGGAAGGGGATTGAAACAGCAATAAAAAACTTATCAATATAGAAAACCCCAGCACTAGATGTGTTCACTAGTGAATTCTCTCAAACATTTAAAGACGAATTAAAGTCAATCCTTCTCAAATTCTTCCTAAAAATAGAAGAGGAGAGGTCACTCCCATATTCATTTTATGAGTCCAGCATTACTCAGATACCAAAGCCAAATTAGGACACCACAAGAGAAGAAAACTATAAGACTACACATGAATACAGATTTAAAAATTTTCAACAAATACTAGCAAATGGAACTCAACAGTCTCTTAAAAGAACCATACACCATGATCAAGGGTGATTTTTCCATGGGATGCAAGGGTAGTTGAACATATGCAAATTATTAAATGTAATACCTCCTATTAGTAAAATGAAATGTAAATAACACATGATCATGTCAACAGATGCAGAAAAAAGCATTTGACAAAATTCAACACACTTTTATGATAAAAACAATAAATTGGATATAGAAGGAATGTCCCTTAACATAAGAAATTCTATATACAAAACTCACAGTAAAACATCATGGTATTGGCAGAAAAACAGGTACACAGAGCAATGGAACAGAATTGAGAGCCTAGAAATAAACCCACATACATATGAGCAAATAATTGTTTGCAAAGAAACCCAAAACATACAATGTAGAAAAGAAAGTCTCTTCAATAAATGGTGCTAGAAAAATTGAAAAGCCACATGCAAAAGAATGAAACTAGACTGCTGTCACCGTACACCAAAATTAACTCAAAGTAGATTAAAGGCCTAAATATAAGACCTGAAACAATAAATTGTATAGAAGAAAACATAGACCTAAATTCATAGACCTTGGTTTTACAGAGGATTTTGTGAATTTGACATCAAAGGCAAGGGAAGTAAAACAAAAATAAATGAATGGGACTATATCAAACTAAAAACTGCACAGCAAAAGAAACCATCAACAAAACAAAGAGGCAATCAACTAAATGAGAGAAGATATTTGCAAACAATGCCTCTGGTAAGGGCCCAATATCCAAAATATATAAGAACTCAAACAACTCAACAACCAAAAAACACTCCAGTTAAAAAATGGTCAGAGGATCTGAATAGACACTTCCCCCAAGAAGACATAGAAATGGCCCACAGACATATGAAAATATACTCAACTTCACTAGCTATTAGGGAAATGCAAATCAAAACCACAATGAGATGCTACCTCACAATTGTTAGAATAGCTATCACCATCAGGACAAATAATGTGTTGGAGAGGTTGTGGACTAAAGGAATCCTCATACATTGCTGGTGGGAATGTAAATTGGTATAGTCACTATGGAAAACAGTAATTTGAAAATATTTGTTCATAAAGATGTGTGCACCTTGTTTACTGCAGTATTGTTCATGGTGGCCAAGGTATGGAAACAACTGAAGCATCCTTTGATAGAAGATTGGATGAAGAAGATATAGCACATATATACAATGAAATATTACTCAGCCATAAGAAAAGATGAAATACTGACATTTGTGACAACATGGCTGGATCTTGAGATTATCATGGTAAGTTTAATAAGTCAGACAGAAAAAGCTGAGAACAGTATGATTTCACTCATATGTGGAATATAAAACTGAAAGCAACAAATTAACAAGACAAACAAACAAAAACTCATTGACACAGACAACAGTTTAGTGGTTACCAGAGGGAAAGGGGATAAGGTAGGAGGTAGATAAGGGTAAAAGGAATCAAATATATGGTGATGAAAGGAGATTTGACTTTGGGTGGTGAACGTACAATGCAATATACAGATGATATGTTATTGAATGGTACACTTGAAACCTATATAATTTTATTAACCAACGTTACCCAAATAACTTTTAAAAGTATCTAATAAAGAAACAGTTGTTTGTATAAACTAACAACAAACTGTCTGAAAAAAAATCAACACAATTTTCTTTATAATAGGATGAAAAGAATATTTAGAAATAATTTTGACCATGAGTGAAAAATTTGTACAACATCCATCCTGTCTTTAGCAACAACATGCATGGACCTCAACAGCATTATACTAAATGAGGTAAGTAAGAGAAAGACACTCATATGTGGAATCTAAGAAAGCCAATCTCATAGAAACAGAGAGTAAAACAGTGGTTACTAGGTGCTGAGGGGTAGGTGATAGGACAGATGTTTAAGGGTACAAACTTATAATGCATAGTAAATAAGTTCTAGAGATAGAATGTACAGTATAGTGAATATGGACAGCAATACTATATTGTAATCATCAAAATTGCTAGGAAACTAGAACTTAATCATTTCAACAATTAAAAAGAAATGATAATGTTACATGATAGAGGTGCTAATTATTGCTATAATGGCAATCATTACAATATATAAATATATGAAATTAACATGTTTTATACCTTCAGTTTACACAGTATTATATGTCAAGTATTTTTCAGTAAAAAATTACATGACTGATGAAAAGTTAAAGACAAATAACTGAAGATATTCTGTGTTCTTGTATCAGAAGGATTAGTATTGTTAAAATGTCCTTACTATCCAAAACCATCTATAGATTAAATTCAATCTCTATCAAAATTCCAGTGGTGCTTTTTACAGTAAGAGAAAAAAGAATTCTAAAGCTTATATAGACCAACAAAAGACTGAATAGCTGAGGCAATTTTGAGAAAGAACAAAACTGGAAGTTTCATACTTCCTGATTTCAAACTTTACTACAGTTATAGTAATCAAAACAGTATAGTACTTACATAAATATAGATACATAAACTAATGGAACAGAATGCCGAGCCCAGAAATAATAATAATTTACCTTACACCACTCCTAAAAATTAACTTGAAATGGGCTTAAATTCTTAAATGTAAGGCCCCAAATTATAAAACTACTAGAATAAAACACAGAGAAAAATCTCTTTCACAATGGTCTTGACAATGCTTTTTCCTTTCTTTCTTTCTTTTTCTTTTTTTGAGTATGATATCAAATGCACAAGCAACAAAAGCAAAAATAAATAAGACTACATACAATTAAAAAGTTTCTGCAAAGCAAATGAAATTACCAGCAAAAAAAAGGGGGTGACCTATGGAATGGGAGAAAACATTTGCAAATCATCTATTGAATAAGGAATTAATATCCAAACTACATAAAGAACTTATACAACTCAATAGTAAAAAAAAAAAAAAAAAAAACTTATTAGGTTAAAAAATAGGCAGAGGAACTAAATAGACATTTTTCCAAAGAAAGCATACAGATGGCCAGTAGGTGGACTTCACTAACCATCAGAGAAATGCAAATCAAAACCACAATGGGGTATTCCCTCATACCGTCAGAATGGCTATTATAAAAAAGACAAGTGTTGCTGAAGCTATTGAGAAAAAGGAGCCCTTGTCCACTATTTTGGGAATGTAAATTGGTACAGGCACCATGGAAAACCATATGATGTTTTCTCAAAAAATTAAAAACAATACTATTATATGGCACATCAAATTCACTCCTGGGTACATAGTCAAGACATATTTTCTACCTATTTAGATATCAACAGATAAATAGATAAAGAAAATATGGTATATATAAATGATAAAGTATTATTCAGCCATGAGAAAGAAGGGCCTGCCTTTTGCAGCAACATAAATGGACTCTGAGGGTATTATACCAAGTAAAAATAAGTGGGATAGAGAAAAACAAACACTTTACATTTTCATTTATATGCAGAATCTAAAAAAGTCTATCTCATAGACACAGCAAATAGAATGGTGATAGCTAAGAGTTGGGGTGGGGGAAATAAGGAGAATTTGGTCAAAGTGTACAAATTTCCAGCTATAAAACCAATAGTTTTGGGGATCTTATGTACAGCATGGTGACTATAATGAACAATATTGTGTTACATACTTGAAGAGAATAAAACTTAAATGTTATCACTCCCACCCACAACCCCTCCTCAAATGGTAATTATGTGAATGAGGTGTTAACTAACATTATTGTTGTAATTATTTTACAATATATATTTATATCAAATCATCACATTGTATGACTTAAATTTACATATATTATATATTTAATAACTCAATAAAGCTGGAGAAAAATAACCCAATAAAAATTTTAAAAATAATGAATATGATTAAATCTAAAAAGTTTTTGAATAAAGGGCTAGATAAAGATGAAGATAAAATATTATACACTGGAAAATATTCACTGTTCAATTAATGCTTATATCCTACTGATTTTATTGTGCATAACCTCATTTATGTGAGAAAATCTTCCTTCTGGTTTAGTTGACCTCAGTCATAATACTCAGGAATCAATTTAAATGAAAGCATCCAATTTTTAAAGAAAATTCCTAGTTATTTGGTTTGAGCATATTGCTGATTCGAGCAAAATTGTGGTTCTTTATTAAGGAAAACAAGGTAATTAGTGACAGCCCATAAACCATTCTTCTCTTTAATTGTTAAAATATTTTAGAGATTTTAATTTTTATTGAAACTTTGGAATTTTATATTAAATAATTAATTATACTTTTCTCAATAAAACATATTCTGTATTTGTTCATTTATGTCAAAGAACTATAATTTTGTACCTCTCAAGTAATTAAACAAATATTTCTTTAACATGTAAGTTTTAATTGACTGTACAAATATTTTCTGTCAAATAATTTTATAAAAAAAAATTCAGCTAGCAAAGTCATTGCTAATGTACCTAATTTTGTATTCTCTTTGATGACACTTAATTGAACACAAACTTAATTGAACACAATAATAGTGTAATTATATTCCTAAACTCAAATATAGTACATTCATTATTTTTTGAAAATTACCCTGAGATTAATCATTTAATAAGCCCATAATTGCTTAGGCAATACAATATTAGATTTGCTGAATAATTTGAATTAGTGGATGACATTATAAGGAAATTATTGATTATTTATACAAGGCATTAAAATATTACTAATAAATTTTAGGCAAGAAATACTTTAGAAAAATTTAGTATTTATTAGAATTATATTTGCACTGTGATTTTTAAAGTAACAAATATTTAAGTGGCTAGATATCTGAAAGAGAAGATAATTGTGATTTATTTCTAGGTCCTTGACTCAATGTTATTTTACTACTAATCATGTCAAGAAAATTACATACAGTTGTCATTTCATTTTACAAGGATATTATGTACAAAGCAAAGAGATATGTAATGATAGCTGATATTTTGTAATAAAGATAATTTCCTTTAAAGTTTGTTGTAGTCTTTATAATTTTTTTCTTAAAAGTGATATAAACTATTTCTGTATTATAAATAGTAGAAGAAAATGAACTTTTTATGCTCAAACAACATTCTCTTGAATACTGGTTACAATATGTTAAACACTTTTTATCTACCAAACATTTGAGAATCTTTATGATTTTTATTGAGATACTTCATTTTAGTATTTGTGCACATCTTTGTTTCCATATGATTTTCTTTTTCCTAAAATGTTTCAGTGCTCTAGTAGTATATTCAGTGAACATTTACCAAATAGTTAAAAAAAGTCTCCATTTGTATTTTTCTATATCATTGTTTGTTTTTAATATTGTATTTATTTTTCTGATTAGAAAAGTAATAATTCCCATTATAGAGAATTTAACAAATAAATTATAGAGATCAAAATTAATATTTTTAATACTTCTCTGAGTTATCACCTTAACACATTAATATTTTTATTTCCCTCTGCTTATAAATATATATGTATATAAAACTACAATTTTGCTGTAGTTTTTCTAATTTCATTATATTCCTAATTTTTTTCTGACATGCCGCAAGTGTTTAACAATTTAACAGTTCCATGATATTCTATTACGAAATTTTATTCACCCATTTATTCATTAAACAATTTTGAATGCCTACAATATATCAAAAATATATTGACAATACTATGGAGTATTGAAGAGAACAGGTCAGACTCTCTGCTCACACAATTTATATTCCAGTAGCAGCAGAAATACAGTGATGCGGACCTTTTTATAATTAAGTGGAAAAGGAAAACAATGCAACATTTCTGAAGGGTGATATATCTAATGAGAATTACTACTGTTTACCTTCACTGATCTGGACTGATCTAGGAGATTTGTCTAGGAACAATGAATTAAGTATATTATCTATTTTTTTTAATATAAATTGAAGTTTAATCCAGACCAATTTATAAATGTAAAATTTGGAAATTGAAAGTTCAGAAATAAGCAATTGGATATATTTTGACATATTGTAGGATAGAAAATTATTCAGTCAATAGATGAACATTAGAAGTATTTTAACGAAAGAGCAAATGAACACAGCTAAGAAGAGTGACTCAATACGCATTAAAAATTACTGAGAAATGTTAAAAATTATAAATATAATTATATTTGGATAATGGAACCCAGATTAATGTTTGATTTTTTGCATTATACTTTAATACATTTTTAATTTTTTCTACATAAAAACACTTCAGTAACTTTTAAAAACACTAAAAAGACATAAGTAAGTCATGTAATTTAAGCATAGATTATTCCATCCAACAGCAGCATAATTCCCATTTTTCTCAAATACATAGGAACATTCTTCAGGATAGATCATATGGTAGGTTATAAAAAAGTCTTACCAAATTTAAGAAGACTGAAATTATATCATACCAAGTAACTTTTCCAACCACAATAGAAGAAACTAGTAATCAGTAACAGGAGGAGTGTTGAACAAAAATGTGGAAACTAAACACACTCCTGAATAACTGATGGGTCAAAGAAGAAATTTAAAAATAATAAATAAATAAATAAACAAACAAACAAACAAACAAATAAATAAAACATATTGAGACAAATGAAAATGAATAACTAATATATAAAAATTTATGGAATGCAGCAAAAGCAGTTATAAGAGGAAATTTAAATTGCTACATAAAAAGAGGGAAATAAATAATCTAACATTACACTTGAAAGAACTAGAAAAATAATAACAAAGTCAGAGTTAGCAGCAGGAAGGAAATAAAGATTAGAGCTGAAATAAATGAAATAGACATCAGAAAAAATTATTTAAAAAATCAACAAACCAATAGCTGGTATTTTGGAAAGATAAACTAAATTAGCGAACTTTTAGCTGGACTAAGAAAAAAAAAGTGAGAAGATTCAAATAAATGAAATCAGAAATGAAAGACATTATAACTGGTACCACAGAAGTACAAAGAATCACACAAGACAACTATAAACAATTATAGGTCAATAAATTGTATAACCTAGAAGTAATGGGTAAATTCCTAAAAATATACAACCAGGCAAGACTAAATCATGAAGAAACAGAAAATTGGAACAGACCAATAACGAATGAGAGAATTGAAACTGTAATAACAAACCTCCCAATAAAGACAAGTCCAGGATCAGATGGCATTACCAGTGAAATCTGCAAAACATTTAAAGATAATTAATACCAATACTTCTCAAAAATCCACCAAGAAAAAGAGGAAAACACTCCCAAACTTATTTTATGACATTACTTTGATACCAAAACCAAATAAGAAAACTATAAGAAAAAAAGAACACGACAGAACAGTATCTATGATAAATATAGTTGCAAAAATTCTCAACAAAATACTACCAAAATGAATACAACAGCACACTATAAAGATCATACACCAAGACCAAATGAGATTTATCTTTGAGATGAAGGATGTTTTAACATATGCAAGTTTTTAAATGTGATTGTGATACATTACATTAATAGAAAGATATATGATCATGTCAGTAGGTGCAAGAAAAGAATTTGATAAAATATGACATATCTTATGTTAAAAGTGCTAAAAAAAATGGGTTATTCCGTGTTGCACAAGGGACAGAAAGAACATACCTCAACACAATAAAGGTCATATATAACAAACACATAGCTAACATTACTCAGTAGTAAAAGGTTGAAAACTTCTCCTCTAAGGTCAGGAATAAGACAAGGGTACCTATTTATAGCATTCTGATTAACATAGTCCTTAAAGTCCTATAAAAGCAAGTAAGCAAGAATAAAAATGAAGTCTTAAAAATTAGAAAGGAAGATGTAAAACTGTCTTATTTTGCATATATAATATTAAATTTAGAAAATGTTAAAGAATGCACCGTCTTTTAGAAGTAATGAACTCAGTAAAATTGCAGGATAGAAAAAATTCACATACAGAAAACAGTTGTGTTTCTAAACACTAACAACAAAATATCTGAAAAAAAAGGAAAACATCCCCATTCACAATCACATAAAAAATTAAATACTTAAGAATAAGTTTAACAGGAGGTGAAAGATCTGTACACTGAATACTACAAGCCTTTGATAAAACTGAAGACAAACAAATGGAGATACCCCATGTTCATGAGTAAGAATTAATTTTAAAAAGTATCTAGACTACATGAAGTCATCTCTAAATTGAATGCAGTCTCTATGAAAATTCCAATGGTTTTACAGAAATAGAAAAAAAAAATCTAAAATTTTTTCAAAACCACAACAGACCTTGAATAGCCAAAGCAATTTGGAGAAAGAACAAAGCTGGAGGGATTATAATTCCTGAATTCAAACTATACTACAAAGCTGTCTAAATGAGCTGTCATAATCAAAACAGTATGATACTAGCATAAAAATATGCCAATAGAACAGAACTGAGAGCTCAGTAATAAACTCTCCACATATACAGTTCACTAATATTTGAAAAGTGAGCAAGGAAAGGACAATTTCTTTAATAACATTGGAAAACCTAGATAGCTACATGTGGAACAATCCATTTGGTCCTATATGTTATACCACAACAAAAATTAACTCAAAATGGATTATAGACTTAATTAAAGACAAGCATAAACCTGAAACTATAAGACTTCTGGTAGAAAACATAGGAAAGATGCTCCTTGACACTGGCAACAATTTTTTGGATATAACACCAAAAGCACAATCAACTAAAGCAAAGGTTAATAAGTGTGACTTATTAACTAAAGAAGTTCTGCACAGCAAAAGAAACAATCAACAAATAAAAAGACAACCTATAGAAACTATCAAATGTTCTGTCCAATTTTCAGATGCTTCTGATTCATCAAATGCTCTACAGCAGTAGTTCTCAACTCGGGGCAATTTTGACACACCCTCCTCATCCAGGAGACATTTTGAGTTGTCACAACTGTCTTGGTGCTACTTTCATCTAGTGGGTAGAGACTAAGAACGCTGTTAAACTTATAATACACAGGATCACTTCTTCTAAAAAGAGAATTATTTGATACAAAATGTATTTTTTGTATTGCTGTGATTAATAAAGCACTAATCTTTTCAGAGCACATGCAGCATTGTGTATGGTACTCATATATTTGGGCATTTTTTTCTCAGTAGGATCATAACCCTTCAAGCCTTTCCTATTTCAATACTATCAAAAATACATTTTTTACTTTGCAATTTTGTCTAGATAGTCAAGCATTTTTTGAGAAGTGTTATTTTCAGTCGAGATAATCTGCCATGGCTGAAAGAAAAAAGTCACAAATTCAGTTGAATGTTTTGTATTTCTCCACAATTTCATTGTAAAATAGGAGTAGAGAGTTGTGTTGCACAAGGAATGGATAATAGATTTAATCCAGAGAAGCTTCTTGGATATTAGGGAATCATTTACATAAGAAAGAGTCTATGATGCTAGAAGTTGTAATACTCATCAAGCTGACTTTGGATTGTAGAATAAGGAAAATCATTTATTATGATCAAGATGGTGGTCTTTGGTCTCAGCAAAATCTTCAAAACTGAGACTAGGGATAATTTTGAAAGCAAAGATAAAGTTTTATGTTTCTACAATATTTTAGTTTTAGATGCAACTTCACAATATTTTTTTCTTACAGCACAGATTTTTTTCTTTAATGACAAAAGTGTGGCTTATAAAGTAGAACTAATCCCTCAATAACGGTGGATACTAGTTTAAAGCCCATCAGGGATCTTTTAAGTGCTGAAACACAAGAAATCTAATTTATTTTTTGTTGGCACTCAGATTTAAATTGTTATTTTGCATTTTTTTTTCAAAAGAACACCAGTAGAAATTAGTCTCTCAAGGACAGTACCATAATAACTTAGTTTACCCGTGTCTACATGGATTCACTGCTCCAAACAGGTTAAATGGTCAGTGCCAATTCCACTTCTCACACAAATTATCTTCCAATTTTTAGGATGGTATACTGGGACTAGAAAGCCCAGGAATAAAAAAGATACACAAATTGGGGTATATATGAATCCTGTGTTAAAAGTGGATTTAGGAGTGTAGATGGTAAATATAAAAAAAAAACAGATGATGTATCTTGAGATCCACTGATGAGAGATAAAAACATGATTAGCACAAGTAAGAACACATCTAATACCCAGATCTTTAAGAACACCTTTAAGAAAAGCAATTTATAGTGAGAAAAATAAAATTACATTGGCGTTATGTATAAAAAATTTTATCCAATAAAAACTACAGTTTGAATAAAATGAAGAATCCTATTATAAACACTTGCCATCTGGTTATTTTTTAATATAATAGCTACTACTAATATTTTGTGATAGTAGTAGCTATTTTTTTTTAATATAACAAAGTGGCTGAGAGTATACAATAAAGTAGAATATAATTCTTTTTAATTTTCTCATTTAGGAAAGACAACAAATTTGAGAGTGAAGGTAAAGCTTTCTATATACAAAGCAGTGGGGGTTTTTTGTTTGTTTGTTTGTTTGTTTTGGTGGAACAAAACAGCAAAGCTTGAATTGCTTTTTCTTTAAATCATTTCAGAACTAAACAGAAAAAAAAATCACTTTAGAAGGTTAATAAGGAAGCTGACATTGTAAGTATAGATGGGAATGTTATCTAGAAATTTATAATCAACACTGAGGAAAGTCATTCAAACTAACCTTACCAATATAGGAAATTTCTATCAAATCATGGTCCAAAATATGAAACAAAATCTGAATCTGGATCAATTCTCAATTCTGCATTATTTATCACAGTGCTGGATTATTTATTACTCAGTATGGTTTGCTTTTCTGTTTCCTGATAGTATCCTTTTAACATTGTAATGTCTTATATAACTTCCATTAAGTTGACTAATATGCAATTAGGTATATTGACATAATGAACTGCTATTCAACAGTAAACACAATGTTTTTGCAAGATATTTAATGATATAAGGTAATATTTAGCATATTTTAAGGGAAAAACATTGCTTAACCAAACAAAATGTAGTATGACAGAGACTGAGATCTACGGTGCATATTGTATGTGCATTGTGTTGAGTATTTGAATTACATCCATTGAATATTTAAATATATATCTACAAATTTATCTACCAACATTTTATAGGAATTATTTTTGAGGTAATATTTCACTTATCTTTTAATCTCTTATTTGTGTTTGCTTTCTTATTACAAATTTTTACTAAATTACAGTTGACTTTATAAGAGAATTGGCTGGAAATGAGTGTGGAGTATAATTAATGTATATTTCATTAGAAATTCTGGTTTAAAATATATTTAGAAGGAGTTTAGAATGAAAACTAACATGAATTACTTCTATTTTTCACTTTTATTCAGATATGTCTCTCCTATACATGTAGGCAACCAAATGTAAGGTATAAGCTATAAGCTGAACCTTTGCTTTTAATGATGAACTAAACTGAAAGTAAAAAAAAAAAAAAGAACCCCTCATCTTCTGTAACAATCAGCATCAAGATCTCTGTCACTGAAAAAAGCCTCTCATTCTTTTTGTCAGGCTTCCATTCAGTGCTTTAGTGATAGCTATAGTTCAGCTACTAGGAATTTCCTTTTTTCTTACCCTTGCAGTTAATTTTACCCAAATAGAGCAAAATGTTCTATATTAAGCAAACAAATAAATACAAAAGATAGGGATATCAAGCTATTTTCTAATTCAAAATTTCTAAATTAAATAAGGTAACAAAGGTAATGAGGAGTCTCTATAAGAGCAATAAATTTATTGAGCCAGCTGTTGGATTCAGTCCTCAGTTTGAACACTTACTGGCTCTGTATGTCTCTGCTTGCATACCAAACACCAAAGATAACCTTAACTATTAGCAGAAACTAGATTTTCAGAATTCTACTTTTTGTATTGCTTCAAGTGTGACAACAGTTTTTCCAGTATGCATTGCTACCAATGATTGAGCACTTTCTCAACACTATTGAAGGTAAAAGATCCAAAAATTTCTACTGGGGCATGGCAATTTTAAAGTGTCAGATTTCATTAAGCTACCCATGAGAGTTGGCTACCTGATGTGTAGAGATAGAGCCCACAGGAATATACCTATGTATACGTATAACTGCCTGACTTCACGGAAAGGAAGCATAATGAAATTCTTGCCTAATCTTTTGTTACTATTGCTTTTGTTTAAGTTTTTCAATAGGAGTAGGCAGTATACCAACAGGTATATATTTTTCATTTGAATACTGGTGTGCTAAATTTAAAACCTTTTTATTTAGTGGGAGAGATTTCCTGGCCTAATTTGTGCAGCAAGGATATTTCCCACTTGATTTCCCTTTCTGAATAGGAAGATCTCATTGTTGGGGAAAATGAATGTTAATTAATCATATTCTACCAAGCTTTTTATCGTGTAGCTCAATTTTATTTGAAAAGTATAATTGGGGTTGAGGTAGGGGAAGAGTGAACATTGAAAACATAGCTTATTATTTATGACAATATTGAATACTTATGCAAACCATTTGAAGGTTTTAGTCTGTTTTCTGCTGGTAACATTTTATGGTTGATTAAAGCTGTCAGAACAACATTCAAATTAAATGCAGTGGGAGGACATTCAGCAATTGAGAAGTATGTGCAGTCAGCTAGCACAAGGCACTGCTACTGCAAGCGAGAGTGCTAATTATTTTAGTCTTTACTGAAGTTTGGCAATGTGTTTTATTTTTTATTAATATTCAATGAATATATGTATTATTTGGTTTTAAGAATGTAAATATTATTTTAGAGCCTTATTTTAACTTTTAACTGGTAGACAAAGAATCCAGGATAAAAGAAAAATTCATTCTTTCCAATTCCTAAATTATGAAAATTAATTTAAAATAAATGGTGATGATAAATACTTCCCATAAAATCAATTACACTGAAGTTCTCATTGCATTCTAAAGATAATTACAGTTATTAATAAAAATGTATATTTCATTTTTTTTTCTTAAAAACTACATAGATCTCCACTGTTTTCCATGGAATCTTTATTCAAGGTTGTGTCTGTGCTGAAATCTTCACAAATCAATTTAAATATTTAAAGGGCTGTCATATAGAGGGGTTGTTCTTATGGTTTATGGAACCTATTTTGAATCAGCACATTGTGATATAGCAGGGTCTCCAGATGTGTTTATTTGAAATTAGAGTGAGTATGTTAGTACTACAGAACAATGGATTTTCTATCTATAATGAAAGGGAATAGGAGTATCTAAAGATGAGACAGATTGCCCTTAGAGAATGAAACATCTACTGGAAAATTTCAGTCAGTTACAGCTCGATGCTTTTATCAAATATCAAATAGATTGTTGATATAGATGACTTCAAAAGTCTCCTCCTTTACTGAGAAGTTCTAAACATATTAAATAATTTATTTATAAAGTTATCTAAATTTATCATATCAATTTACTTGTTTTCCTTGGCATTTTTAAAGGTCAATCAGAATATATTTCCTACCCTCAACCTCTCTTTCTTACTTTTCTTTTTGTTTAGCAGTGTCTATGAGTCTGTGTTTCCTTGACAGAATTCCACAGGATGTTTAGACATATGCTTATAGTATTCTAAGAATTTATTTGATATTGCCAAGGTGCAAATTTCAAACTCTTAAAATCGCTGTTGTTTTTTATTATAATTTCAGGCTGAGACATGTAGAATGCAAATTAGTGTCTAAAACTTGAATAACTGGCAAATGATTTCTTTCAAATTTTTGGTTGACTTTGTACCCTTAGAACCTGCTTTCATGTTTTGCCCTCAGTGCTGGCCGTATCATATAAGTCTCCTCACATCTGTCTCCAACTGTTCTTATGGATATATCCAGAGACTATCTCCTGAACCTGCTCTCTGATGACTCTTTGTAGTGGACCTTGTACCTTTAATTAATAACTATAAATGTTGCATTATAAATAAAAATCTGTTAATGTCAGCTAATAAATGGCGAAGTGACAGAATTAAGAAAATCACCATTTTATCACCTTCACGATAATCATTTCAGAAAAGGATTTTCAAAAAACATTGTGTGACACAGTTTTTACACAGTGCCAAAGTTTAACACAGATTACTTATGTCTTGCCAAGAGAAAATTTTGTCTTTACAAGGGAGAGATCTGGCAGAGAAAATCTTAATCATCATAGCATCACTGATAAGAGAGACACGTGACGTTACTCTCCATGTGATATAAGAAGAATATAAGCATCAAATAATTATTCTTACCCCCAAAATATTTAATCTAAAAACCAATAAACATATATCTATGTTTAAGAGAATATAAGGGGGAGAGGAAGAGTAAGGCACACTGTGAGAAGACACTTAGCCGAGTCTAGAGTGTGGGACATTGTTAGGGACCATGGCATTGCACATTTTAGAAAGGCATTGTCAGAATAAACTCCAAACAGAAGGGTTATCCTCAGGTAAAAATAATAAAATCTGAATAAGATACCAAAATTAATGACCTGAATCTAGAGATTGAACAAAGACATGCAGATTTTGGAAGGGAATTAAAATTTAGAAAATGGACCAGTTTATGGTGAGTTATTCACTTATATGGATTGAAACTGAGGGTAAACTGTGATTTATGATGATGTGGGCTTACAGAAACTATATTAGAAATTCCACTGTGTTTTTGGCATGAAGAATTGAAGAAAAAAACTATAGTGGCCACAACCACCACCAGGTGAGAGGATTGAGAATCCTAGAAATGGGAAAGACAAAAGAGGAAGCCTCAGGTTCTGAGTTTAATGAGGATCAAAGTCTCTTCCTTCCTTCTGAACCATGTATGTGTGGTTGCTTGTGAATATCTATAGCAGCTTTATTCACAGTAGCTCCAAATAGAAACTAACCTAAGTCCCCATCAATAGGAAAATGAACTAAAAAAACATGGTACATATTCATCCAATAAAATACTACTCAGCAATTAAAAAGTAACAAACTACTGATACATGCATGCACCACCTTGGATAAACCCTCAAAATCATAACTTTTCAGAAAGTCAAATACAAAATATATTTATTATATAATTCCATTTATACTGAATTCTAGAATGTGCAAATTTATCTATAGTGGTAGAAAGCAGAATAGTGGCTGTCTGAATCTGAGTGCAGAGGAAGAGATATATTGCTGAATGATGAGGGAAAATTTTTGAGGATGATGGAATTACTCTGTATTTGATTATGACTTTGTTTTCACGTATTTATCTATCCAAACACAATAATTTGTACACTTAAAATAGATGCAGTTTATTACACTTCAATTTAAAACATAAAAGTAAATATAATTAATTTTAAAAATACTGAGGCACATTTAATGTTGGTCTAGGCAACATTTGTTATGCTTTGCAAAATCAGAATATAAGACTCTGATTTTTATCATGTAGCACAAGTTATGTGTTCAACGTGTTGCAAAACTAAGTGCATGAATAGCTATAGTTACTTTGTTTTCTTAACCAATCAGGTTGAAATTAATGTTTCCTCTGTGTGTGTGTGTGTGTGTGTGTGTGTGTGTGTGTGTGTGTGTGTGTGTGTATTCTAAACTATGGAAGGAGATTCTTTAAAAGACTCTTGTTTTTAAATCTCTTATACTATTAAAATGTTTCAACACTATTAGGAGGAAAACTGATAAGGCATATATGTTTTGTTTAAGTCTAAGTTCTGTTGTTTTAAAACTTTTTATGACAAACCATAAATTTTATTTTTATAAAGAAAAGTCATTGTCATGAAAAAATAAGTGGAGAAGGAAACTGTTTTATTTAAAAGAGACTAAATGAACATAAAACAAATGTAAACATTTATATGTTTTCTTAGAACATGTAGGGAAATTTGAACCTATGGTATATGTTAGTTAATTTTCTTAAGGCTGATAATTATACTGTGGTTATAGAGCAAATAGTCTTTTTTCTTAAAAACTGCAAGCCTAAGTACTATAGGTAGCTATCATGATATTATAAATTACTTTCAAATAATTCATGAGGAAGATAGAGATACTGAAACATTTTGACTATAATTAAATTTGTGACTATTTTAAGTGTTTGTTCTTTTTTCAACTTCTATATATTTGAACATTTTTATAAGAAAACATTGAAAAATAGAAATCCTTTTTTTCGCTAAGCAAATAAATAAAAAAATCATTAACTAAAGCAATAGACTTACTATTATGTTAAAAATTGACTCTTAAGATTGACTTTTAATTGACTAGATAAATTAATTTTTATAAAACCAATAATCATTGTTTGAAGTAGCCAGAGTCAGCTATAGTGAGGCATGAAAAATAAATTATTGAAATGCTATGGTTCACCATGAATATAGTATAACTTTGCTACTAAACACCATCAACTAGAATATTTATGTAGGTACAATTTCAAAATTTTTAAAAATATCAATAAAAAGATCATTTTCACAATTTTACTTAGCTATAAAGGTTGATAAGCCATAGATGCCTATACATCAAATCCATCATGTGTATATATTGAGAATTTTATTTCTAAATCATTGAATTTTAAAAAGGCAAAATTAGAAACAAAAATGACAAACATAAATCCCAAAAATCTCTAAAAAACATTGTTACGTAACATAACTGCTTGGCTGTTTCTAACAAGTCTTCGAATGTTAAGGGCTTGAAAATAAAATTGTTGTACTAATATTTTCTAAGTATTATTTTAAATGTTCACAATAATCTCTCCTATCTTCCATTTCTACCATCAAGAAGTAGGTTCTACGTTCCCTTCCTTTGAATCTGGGCAGGCTTGTGACTACTGCAGACAAAATGCTATGTGGTCACTCAGACTAGGTCATAAAAGTGAATATAGCTATTGTTTGCCTCTCTAGGAACTTCTACTCTTTGAAATTAGTCACCATTTTTATAAAGAATCCCAAGCAGAAACCCACTTGGAAAGGAATAGCACACTCGACCCAGTACCCTCACTGAATTCCTAGCTGAGAGCCAGCACCAACTTGGCAGCTATATCAGTGAGTTCTCTTAAAAGTAAATCTGAGATCATGGTGGCATGAGGAGAACTCCTGTCCTGTCTTCTTAAAGTTACAACAAGTTGGACAACCATAATGTGACAAAGAATTCCCTTCTCAACACATAAACACCTGAGAGATCTTCACATTGAGACATCTGAATGTGAGCATGCAGGAGTGAATAGGAAAGGTCAGAAACAGGAATGCAGTCTGGCACTCACCATGGCCCCAGTGAACATGGTAGCAGAGGAAGGTTGGGGTGCAACCCTGACTGGGTAGGCTGGAGGGCAGAAGAAACAATCCGACTTGAATGACCAGTACACATGAGATTGAGCCCAGGGTCATGCGCAGAGAGGGAGCACAAAGGGTAGCAGTAACAGCACACTTACTCCATCACCAGGAAAACAAAGCCACAGATAAAGAAATCTGCCCCCATTCAGCTTCCCATTTCTAGTTCAGCATTAGAGACCTCACTCTATAGATAATGAAGGGGCAGAAACAAAATTCCAACCTAAGTTGTCTGTACTCATTGTGGTTAAATCCAGTGGAACAAAAGCAAAGCCTCAGATGCCAGAACCTGCTTCTCTCAACCCACTCTTCCCCCACTCATAGTGGTGGAACCAGTGGAGGCAGCTGGGAATCCTCAGACAGTAATACAGCCCAGCTGGCAGCATCTAGTTGCATGAAAGCAGCACAGGCCAGAAGTCCCAATGCTCACATCTCATCACAGAGGTATGGCCTTGAGACCAAGGTGACCCAGGCATAAAGAAGATACTCACCTCCTGGGAGAATATTGGACACTGAAGCAATACTATACTACCTCAAAGAGATCCCGGAAGTCCCAGTAACGCAGGAAAGAGAAACAAAAACTTGCATTATAGCACCATCTACTGGAAAACAACAACAAAAAGGCCTCTACTTACTAACCTGCTAAACAGTTAAAAGAAACAAGTACTTAAAAAAGATTTCATTCCCTCAAATGCCCTGGCAGAGAAAAAATCCATCAAGTACTATGAAGACCCAAGGTAACAAATTAGTTCAGAAAGAAATTTAAAATCTCCAGAAAATAAACTTGAAGACGTGGAAGACAGTAATTTAAAAGACAGAGAATTCAAGATTGCAGCACTAAAAATACTCAGAGGGATACAAGAAAACTCAGAAAGTCAGTTCAATAAGGTTTAAAATAAAATCAACAGGCAAAAGTAGTGCTCTTCAAAGAGATTGAAAACAAAACAAAAACAGTAATTCTGGAGCTGAAAAACTCACTAAATGAGATAAAGAATGAATTAGAGAGCTTAGGGAATATAGCAGACAAGATGGAGAAAAGAATTACTGTTATTGAAGCTAGAGGTCTAGAAATGACTCAGGTACAAGAAGAAAGAATTGAGAATAAAAATAACTGAAAGAACTCTTTGAGAACAATCCAATTTCATTAGAAAGAGCAATATAAGAATAATGGACATATCAGAAGAAGAAGAGAGGGAAAAGAAAACAAAGCTAATTTAAACAAATAATTAATGAGAACTTCGCAAACCTTTGGAAAGAGCTGTTCCCCAAATCCAAGAAGCTAACGGAATACCTAATTATCTAAATAGAAAAGACCATCTCTAAGGCACATTATATTAAAGCTGCCAAAAGTGAATGAAAAATTCTCAAAGGAGCCAGGGAAAAGACAATAATTTCTAAAGGAAATCCCAATTCTATTATCATCAGATTTTTAGCAGAAATCTTACAAAGTAGGAGATAATAGAATCACATATTTAAAATGTTGAAAGAGAGAAATCACTAGTCAAAAATAATATGTCTAGCTGTTATCCTTTAGACATGAAGGAGAAATGAAGGCTTTTCCAGACAAACAGAAGCTGAGCAAATTTACCACCACAAGAACTGCATTACAAGAAATGTTTAAAAGAGCTCTTCTAGCTGAAATAAAAAGACAAAAAAGATACAAAACTATAAATAAGATGACTAATAAACTGACAGAAGCAGGAAACTGCAACTCTTGTTCAGAATAGGGTATTAAACACTTAAATATAACATAAAAGTTAAAGGGGGTAAAAAATTTTTTAAAAAGACTATAGCTACTGCAACTCACAGCATAAAAGGAGATAATTTATAACAACAAAAACATAGAAAGAAATGGGAGAAAAGATCTGAACTTGCATGGCTAAATAAAAATGCAATTAGGAAGAAAAAATATTACTGTATGTAAGACTTTTTTTTTTTGCATAAACCACAAAATAAAAATTTAGAACTGAGACACATAACATAACCAAAGAGGAAACAGAAGAAAAAAAACATAGAATACCACCAAACTAAAATAGCAGTCAGAAACAGAAGGGTAAAAATACAATGGAGACAAACAGCCACCAGAACACAAAATATATCAATAATCAGCTAAATGCGAAAGGACTGAACTCATTAATTAAAAGGCTCAAAGTAATAAGATGGATTAAAAAACAAGACCCAACTATGTGTTACCTTCAGGAGACACATTTCAGCTACAAAGACAAACATACACTCAAAGTGAAGGGGTGCAAAATGGTACTCCAAGAAAATGACATGCACAGAAAAATGAGTGTAGCCATGCTTATATTGGACAAAATGGATTTCAAGAAAAGGTAAAAAGAGACAAAGATAACATTTTATAATGATAAAGGGGACAATATATCAATAAAACATAACACTTATTATATATACACAGAGCCTGGAGGCACCAAAATATATAACACAATTTCTAACAGTACTAAAGGGTGAAACTGACAAAAATACAATTAGAATAGAAAACCTAAATACCACTTTGACAGCTATTCTGTTATACCCAAACAGAAAATCAAAAAGGACATATCTACTTTAAATGACACATTAGATCAGAAGAACATAATTGATATTTACAGAGCTTTCCACCTTAGAACATCAGAATATACATTATTCTTTAGCACACATGAAATATCCTTAAGGATAGACCATATGTTGGTGCACAAAACTAGTCTCAACAACTTTAAGAAGACTAAACTCATACCAAGTATATTCTCCAACTATAGCGGTTTGAAACTGGAAATTAACCATAAAAATGAAGCTAGAAAAGCTACAAATATGTTGAGATTAAACAACATCTATTGAACAATTACAGTGTCAAAGAAGAAATAAGAGATCAAAGTACATAGAGACAGATGAAGATGACAATACAACATCAAAATTTGGGGAATGATGAAAAAGTGGTACTAAGAAGGAAGTTTACAGCATTAGAGGACTACCTTATAAAACAAGAAAAATCTCTAGTGAACAATCTAACACTTCTCTTTAAAAAACTAGAAAAGGAAGACCAAATAAAGCTCAAAGTCAGTAGAAGTAAGAAAATAATTAAAATTAAAGCAGAATCAAAAGAAATAGAGAATAAAAAATAAAATTATTGAAACAAAGGTAATTCTTTGAAAAAATAAAACTGAAAGTATGGCTAAATTCACTAAGGAAAACAGAAAAAAAAGACTCAAAATTAGTGAAAGAGTTCTAATGGATACTGCAGAAATAGAAAGGATTATACAAGAATACTATGAAAGGCTAAAATTTATCATGAAATCTGATAATCTAGAAAAAATGGACAAATTGCTAGAAATATATAACCTTCCCAGACTGAATCATGAATAACTGAAAAATATGAATCAACCTAACAGCAGTAAGGGAATTGAACCAGTGATTAAAAACCTCCCAAAAAACTAAAGTCAAGGACCAAATGGCTTCACTAGTGAATTCTACCAGATATTCAAAGAAGATTATCCTTCTCAAACTTTTCCAAAAAATGGGAAAAGAAACAATATCTATGATGAATAGAGATGCAAAATCTTCAAGAAAATATTAGCAAATCAAATACAATTATACATTAAAAAGAATACACCATGATAAATACAATTATACATTAAAAAGATAATACATCATGCTAAGTGGCTTGACATGTGCAAATCAATCAATGTGGTCTATCACATTAACAAAATAACAAATAAAAACCATATGATCATATTGATAGGCACAACATTGATTTATGATTAAAACACTTAATAAAATGGGTATAGGAGGAAAGTACTTCAAGATAAAATGGCCATATAGAACAAACCCTCAGCTAATATCATACTGGTGAAAAACTGAAAGCTTTTCCTCTAAGATTGGGAAAAGACAAGGATGCCCACTCTTACCATTCTTATTCAATATAATAGTAGAATTTCTAGCTAGAGCAATCAGTCAAGAACAAAAAATAAATTGCATCCAAATTGAGAACGAATTATATACCATATAATTATATACAAATATACCATATACAAATCAAACGTTACTTTTTGCACATTACGATTCTTTATATAAAAAAAATCCTAAAAATTCCACCAAAAAATAACCTATTCAAAACAACAAACAAACACAGTAAAGTTGCAGGATATGTATGTACAAAAATCCACTGTGTCCTAATATACTAACAATAAAACATCATAAAAAGAAATGAAGAAAACAATTCCACTTGAAATTGCAACAAGAAGGATAAAATAACTAGGAATAAACTTAACAAAAAATTGAAGATTAAAATCTACCTGATGTTTTTGAAAAAATGTAAAGACATCACAAAGAAATGGAAAAATATTCTATATTCATGGACTGACATAGTTAAAATGGCCGTATCATCTAAAGCAATATACATACAGTTTTAATGCAATCTCCATCAAAATTCCAATGGCATTTTTCAAAGAAATAGAACAAAAAATTATCATATTTGTATGGAAGCACAAAAAACCTCAAATAGCCAAAACAATCCTTAAAAAAAGGATCAAAGCTAGAGGTATCACAATTCCTGACTTAAAATTATATTACAAAGCTACACGATAACAATCAAAACAGTACGATATTGGCAGAAAAATATAAACACAGGCCAATGGAACAGAATTGAAAGCCCAGAAATAAACCTACAGGTATACAGGCAACTAATTTTTCACCTAGAAGCCAAAAATCATGCAATGGAGAAAAGAAATCCTCTTCAATAAATGGTGCTGGGAACACTGGAAAGCTGCATATGAAAGAATGAAGCTAGATTGCTATTTGACACCATATACAATAATTAACTAAAAACAGATTAAAGACTTAGATATAAGACCTGAAACAAAATACACAGAATAAAACATAGGTACTAAATTTATGAACCTTGGTCTCAGAGAGGCTTTTATAAACTTGATCCCAAGACAACGGAAGTAAAAGCAAAGATAAATGCATGGGACTACATCAAATTAAAAAGCTTTGACACAGCAAAAGTAACCATCAACAAAACGAAAGGGAACCAACTGAATGAGAGAAGATATTTGCAAACAATACCTCCATTAAGGAGCTAATATCTAAAATATATAAAGAAATATAATTCAACACAAAAATAACAAACAAACCTATTTTTAAAAATGAGCATAGGACCAGAACACTTTTACCAAAAAGAAATACAAATGGCCAGCAGGTATATTAAACAATGTTTAGCTTCACTAGCTGTAAGGGAAATGCAAATTAAAACCACATGAGAAACTGCCTTACACCTATTGGAATGACTATAAGACAAGAAATAAAAAATGGATGCTGGTAGAAATGTAAATTGGTACAGCCACTATGAAAACAGTATGGAGGTTCCTCAAAAAATTAAGAATAAAGCTACCATATGACCCAGCAACCCTTCTTCTGGATATCTACTAAAATATTCCAAAACATTTTTTCATAAAAATATATGTACCCTTATGTTTATTGCAGCATTAATCATGGTAGCCAAGACATGAAAACAACCTAAGTGTCCTTTCATGGATGATCGAATAAAGAAGATAAGGTACATATATACAATGGAATACTATACAGCCATAAGAAAGAATGAATACTGCCATTTGCAACAACATGGATGACTCAGAATATCACTCTAAGCGAAATTAGTCAGATAGAAAAAAAGAACCATATAATTTCACTAAGTTGTGGTATATAAAACAGTAAGCAACAAAGATAACAAACATAGTTATAGACACAGACAACAGTATGGTGATAGAGGGGAAGGGGGTGGGGGAGGAGGTTGAAGAGAGTAAAACAGGACAGGTGATGGAAGGAGACTCTAAATGATAAACATACAATGCAATATACAGATGATGTACTATAGAATTGTACACTTGAAATTTATACAATGTTATTTATCAATGTTACTCCAATAAATTTAATTTAAAAAAGAGCAAATTCTCCAGTCCCTAGGTGAGCTACCTCACCTGATTCAGCTAAAGCAAAGACAATTTATATCATCATGACCTGACCAAATTGCATACTAGTGAGCAAAATAAGTGAATATTGTTGTTTTAAGCCTCTAAGTTTTCTAAATATTCTGTTTTCAAGTAGTTTGTTATGCAGTAATAGATAACTGATCTAATTGTCAAAAAGAATTTAATAAAATATTAATTAGAACAAAAAATACCTTCATGAATATCACTACATGAATATATCCTGTAGATATATCTTATTATGGAATGCCAAGAATAATGCCATTTGCTCTTCACGACAGATGCCATAAGAGTTAACAATCTATTACTCGTGATATGCACATTCATATATGTTGGGTAATTTGTGTTGTAACGAGTCTTCTATTAAAGGTTTATGAAATCTTGTACTTATAAACAGTGGATGAATCATTTGCTCATAAGCGGTAAAAGAAAGCTATTCTTGTGACTCTCAGAAAGGCTATTTAGAAGTTCAAATTAGGTAAACTGCAGAAAAGCTCTTCCTGAAATCTAAGGAGCTATAAAAATAAATTTTCTATTAAGATTATTGATATGTTGCTCTATTTTTATTTTGCCCTTATAAAAGTCTGGGTAGAGAGAATTAGTTTGAAGAATCTAAGTGAATTTGGTCCATACTAGTGCATAGTTTTGGGTTATTTACGATTAGGTGTAAAAATTTTGCTTTTTCATTTTTAAGGAAAATTACTTTTCCAAAACCTTTGTATGCTACCTCGGATATATCCTGAAAATAAAAAACTTGGTGTTCAAAGGGTAATGCTGTGTTCAATTTAATCCTGGCTTCAGAATTCCAAACAATTTTCTTCTTAAGTCTTAACATTCACAATCATTGGATAATATTTTTATGTATTTTGGTAATATTCTTTCAGTTTATTTTATTTCCCAAAAGACAATTGTAAAAGAGCTAGCTTCTTAGCAAAAAAACTTGCTTCTAAAAATACATTTTATCTTTTAGAAAATACATAGTTCATAAATTTTCTAAATGGAAGGAAAAAAAAGATCAGCATTAAGTTGTTGAGAAGATAATGAATACTATAAATATTTACATATTTTTGAAGATATTTGATTACTACACTAGTTAGGTAATTTTTGTTCACAAGATTGTTAGTTATTTAGCATATTTCAGGAATGCCAGATACAGAATATATGACTATTTTATAGGTAATTCCACTCTTTTTCTGCATTTATGTTCAAACAGCAGAATCATCAGATACGGAGATATTCCAGATGACAATAAATATTTAAAAAGAGTTAGAATATTCAACTCTGTAGTTTACTCTGGATTTTTCAAGTGACTATCTAAAAGGCATTTATTATTTGATGACTTGAAATTCACAAGATATAAGTGAGCTCAAAGTGACACTCTCTTACATTTGGTAGGAGCTAAATAATCCATTTACTCATACATCCATTCATTTTTATACTCATTAAGTCAAGCATACTATATTTTATCTGTATCTTCTCTGTGCCAGTCATTAAGTGAGATGCTGGGGATATGAAAGCGCCTAAGACTAGACTTTGCTTCAAGGAGCTTGTGATACAGAGGGGAAGAAAGTTGTGAATATACTAGGAGGTGGCCATTCATTTGCCTGAGCCTGGTGCAATCAAGCATAAGCAGGTCTTCCTCTCATTAAGTGACTGGCTTTCTTCTCCCCCAAATATGTTGGTCTCAATCTAGAGTCAATGCCAGAAGGTTATTATGTCATGACTTTCTAAATATCTCTTTAAATGTTCCTATGACTTTTTAAAACTATAAAACACAATTCTGTGGCTTTAAATGTATAAGGAACTGATCTTTGTTATTAGCTGTACATGTCTGTGTAATAGCTTTGCTTATTCTCAGTGAGATTTTTCCTAAACTAGTAAATTACTTTCACTATTTTCTCTTTACTCTTATTTGTTGTATCTATTCATTTATGTACAAAATACATATATATATTTATTTGCCTCATACTTAAATATTTTAAGTACATGTAACTTTTTGTGGGAGTTGAGGATCCTCTGTTCAATTTCAGCCATAACAAGAAAATTTGCACTTGGCATCACTTCACAGGGAGTCTTCTAAGATCTTGAGATATATTTATTTTAATCTTGTACGTTGACTTTGGTCCTAAACATAATCTTCTAGGGGAAGTTAATAGTAGTACCTGTAAAACACAAAGACTATTAATTGATAATGTTTTAGTTGTATGTGGAAATGAACTCACCCATAAAAGATTAAGCTAAATGGGTTTTTATCAACTCATACAACTGGAAAATCCAGGGATAGTGCTAATTTCAAATGAAGCTTGATTCAGGGTCTAAATGATATTCTCTCTCTTCTCTTCTTTGAGCTAACTTGGGGTTAGGGACTGAAATTTGGTGATTATTTAATGTTAATCAAGGCTAACTTCTGGAGCTAAGTGGACTTATCTCCTTCAAAACTATAAGGAATGAGAATGGGAAAGGCTTTCTCTTTTATCAGGAAAATTATGATTGTTAGATATAAGCAGGCAAAAGTTACATCTTATAATTTTGTATTAATTTGGCAACTCTCTCTACTTGTATCTGTAAATTAGTGGAAGAACAGGCTCAATTAACCAAACAATAAATTCAACCCTATATATGGATAAATACAACTACTAAAATAGTCATCCGTTTTTTCTTATTTTTGTTTCCAGAAACATTCAATCCATATACACGTAAATTCATGAATGGAAATCATAATTTCTAACATGCATTGTCTTTTATATTGGCAAGCCTTTAGAGGACTTTACTAAATGGACTTGTACTGAAGGGGGTAAAAATATTAATTTAGGCCTGGTCTACAGCCATGCCACCCTGAACATGCTTGATTTCATCTGATCTCAGAAATTAAGCAGGGTCAGGTCTGGTTAATACTTGGATGGTAGATAACCTAGAAATACCAGGTGCTGTAGGCTTTAAATAATATATATTCATTTAGAAAAGACATCAAATGTAATCTTTCCACTGGTTTAAATTCTAGAACAAACAATTAGGAACTTTTTGTAGTATTTTTTAGAAAGAGGTACAACAGAATATTTCAAGGAATACAGAAAAATTTTTTCAGGTCAATTATCTTCTCAAATATGTCTGAGTCAAGTGACAACCTTTCTGTCTGAGAAAACTCCAAAAGGAAAAAAAAAGTAGTCTTTTCCTTCTATCTTGTCTCATTACAAAAGTTAAAAAAAAAAATTGTCTAGGGTAAACTCTTGTTAGGTTGTGTTCCTAAAAAAGTTAGACCCTATTACATTCTTTTGCAATCAGTACTAGAATTGCATTCCAAAGTCCTTCGAGAGCAATGATCTCTAATGTTTTCTAAATTTGCCAAGCTCCAGGGAACTTCTTGAGTATTGAAAGATATTAGAGAGTTTTCCAATCCTGGAGACATAACTATGTCAGACAGTAGGTAATCATAAAATTCCAAGGTCCAAAAAATATTTTTACTTTCATCAAATTGTTTTGGGTCTTTCATTTACTCAAGTATTTATTAAATGCCTAGAGGAACTGGTTCTCTGTTAGGTACTTGAGGTATAGAGGTCTCTGTTTTCAGGGAGCTTACATGCTGTGGAAAGACAGACAGTAATGAACAGGTAATTTCAGAGAGACCAATATTATGCAGAATGTAAAACAGGGTGATGTTACAAAAAGTAACTGGGTAGGAAATACAAATTCATAATAGGTGTTCACGAAATGCTTCTCCTAACAGATGACATCTGAATTAAGACTTAAATAATGAAAAGTAGCCAACAATCTAAAATCTGGGAATTAAATATCCTAAGATATATTTTATAGTAAATAAATATCATGTTCCGGAATTTGGCAATATAAAGATAGATTTCTACTCAGCCATTTACACTTCATATAAAAACTTGCTTTAGAAAAATAAATTCTACTTATAACATTCTAGGCTCTTTTAAAAATGTTAGTACAATAAAATGACTTAAACACAAGTGTGGGATAGCTTATGATGTTTACAGTCAACAGTAGAGGAATTAGTTTCTTAGCTATACTTATGATATAAATTTATTGTTCCAAACTCTGGTCGAGGTCTCTAATCAAGTTAAGCTATTGTGTTTCAATCAGTTTCTCCATCTTAATAAAAAGCAAAACTCTCTCTCAAATCCTGCATCAACTTGACAGCTTTCTCTACTTAAGATATTCTGAAAAAGCTTTAGCTGTTTTAATAACTCTCAGAGACCTTGAGGTATATAATTTAGACTAGTTTAAAAAAAGCACACTTTCTCTTTAACTTTGTCAGTATTATTTTCACTAACTCTGACTCTACATATAATGCAAGAGATGCTTTGGCTCATAAATTTAAGTTAGAACAAGGATGTCTGTATATTCCAATGGCAAAGTCTAGATAATTCTCATCAATCCATTCAAAATGAATTTTTGGAACATTATGAGATATACTTGTGTTTGCCTTTGTGGTATTATGTCTGGGCAATCAGTGACTTGATTGCCTTTTCTTATATGCTAAAAACCTCCCCAAACCCAAAATACCAAAATGGAAAAAGCCAGTGAAATTGTGTACTTCAAAGAGCAATTAGATGCAGTCACATACAAACATGGACAATTAATTTACTTAAAAAAAAAAAAAACACTTTCTCTTGAAAAATTGTGGTATAGAAAATATCAAAAAAAATTTCATATTAAACCATAAAGCTAATAATAAATATAAATTAGAAGATGGTATAATTGCCTCTGATATGACAATTTTAATTCTTTGTATTTCATTCAGTTCTGAAAGTATCCTGATTAGCCTCATTTTATAAAAGAAACAGATTAAAAGGCTACATAAATCATTATGTGGTAAGCTAACTAATCTTTGGACAGACTCAAACATAATCAGGCCCTAATCCATGCAGGAGCTATACAAGACAGGTAACAAATTATGTTTTCTGGAACCTCCAGAGGAATGTAGCCCCGCTGACACCTTGATTTTGGCCCAGTGAAACTAATTCCAGACTTCAGAATTTAACAAACTATGTGTTGTCCTAAGCCACCAAGTTTATGGTCATTTATTAGAGCAGCCATAGGAAACTAATAGAGTCATAATATTAAGCATGTTGAAATTCCAGATTAGAACCAATCTGTGCCCTCATTTTCTCTCTAAATACCACCTTGTTATGTTGTTTTCGAGAAGAGACTTTATACTGGCAAATTTATAGAAACTGACTAGGTAAATTCTTGAATCCACAATGTCATGAGAATATCTTGATTTGTAGACCTGGTAAACATATCCACTTTAAGATATTGACTCCTTCACTAAAATCAAACTACTTACATGTAATATGTTTTGAAAGATGGAATCCAAGACTTAGAAAATTATTGACACAAGTTATCTCCACAGATAAGTTTTCTTTAGAAAATATTCAGAGAATATAGACCCTTTAATTTGTTATATAGCAGTAATTTCTAAACTATTCAACTTCTCTCGAAGAAACCATAATCTAACATTTTTTGTGTGTAAAATAAGAAGTTTAGTGGCATAATCATCCCACCAATAATTATTGCTGTTGTATTTTGAAATAGATGAGAAATTGTGAAGAATGATATATTTTGTTTACTATTTTGGAAAATAGAAAGAAAGAAAGAAAGAAAGAAAGAAAGAAAGAAAGAAAGAAAGAAAGAAAGAAAGAAAGAAAGAAAGAAAGAAAGGAAGGAAGGAAGGAAGGAAGGAAGGAAGGAAGGAAGGAAGGAAGGAAGGAAGGAAGGAAGGAAGGAAGGAAGGAAGGAAGGAAGGAAGGAAGGAAAGAAAGAAAGAAAGAAGGAAAGAAATATAGAGGGAGGGGGTTCAAAGCCAAAGCTGAAAGAGTAAAAGACACATCATTAATAAACTGAATTAGGTGATTTATCAAGTGATTGCTGTTTTGAAATTGAGCTGAAAATTGAAAAACCTCTTTTAGGGGTAATGATGTTGTTTCTGGAAGAAGGAGTGACAAAAGAACACAGAATATCTCACTAGGAAAAGATCTACTTATTGATCAAATTCCAGAAAAGCAAGAGTGAAATAGGATTCCAAGCTGAAGAATAGTGATAAGATTGTGCGTATGGCTGGGGTGAACAGATAGGGATGGGAGCATGGAATAAAAGGCATGAGGAATAGAGATGGGAAATTTGAAACTGAGAGCTCATTAAGAGCAAAGGCTGTATCTTATTTAAAAAAATTCAGTGTCTGTGATGTGCCAAGGACTTGTCAAAGCAAAATTTAAAGCTGAATAGTTAGCAACATATTTGAATAAGTAGCAATGATAAGGTTGGGCACAAAAAAATGTAAGGTGATTAAATTTCTCCTATTTCAGGTCAATTTTGTTTTGGTCCCTGAAACTGAGGTCAAACTGAACTGGAGGTGATACTCAAGAGTACTATTCTAAAGTGAAACTCAAGTTACAATTCCAAAGGTTATTAGTTCAGAAGTGCTATGCTATTTCATTGCACCAAGAACTGGTAAAGGGATTTAAAAATTATTAAAGATATGGACAGTTTCGTTTTATAAGTGAAATTATAAGATCCCAACATAAAATGCTTCTTTAAAACTTGTAAAGCAGGTACTTGATATGCTTTATCAACTGTCAGTCCCTGTGTAAGAATACACTGAACAACGAAGGTGGTATGAGATAAAGCTGAAAAGATAGGCAAAGGCCAAATTATTTAGGGCTTCATAGGCCATAGGAAAGAATTTAGACATTATTCTAAGTACAAATGGAAGCCACTAAAGAATTTTAGGTAGCAGAAGTACATTATGTGACTACATTCTTAAAAATAAGTTTGATTATTCTATGGAAAATGAATCGGAGAGGACAAGAACGAAACGAGAAACCTCTGAGGAAGACATTGCAGTATTCTAAATGGAAAATAATGATGACTGAGGTGATGGTAAGGAGAAAAAAAATTAATATGTATTTTAAGTTGAGACAACCGAATTTACTCAGTGCACTGACAAGTTAGTTATGTGGGTTTGTATGAATGTGACTGGTAATGAGAGGGAAGAATTCAGATTAAAATAATTGAGTGACATGTCTAGAAATTCACTGATATGAGAAAGATTAGAGGAGAAACAGGATTGTGAACTGACTGACTGACTTTCAGTGGGAAAAAAGAAAGGAGAATCGAGAGGCTGTTTTGCTAAATTGTCATGCTTATGACAATTCGGTGGAAATACCAAGTAATCAAGAGATGTATAAGGCTATAGTTCAGTGAGATGTAGATTTGGCAATTATTATTCTATATTTGACATTTAAAGCCATGTGAATTTAAAAGATCACCAAAGGGGAATATATAGCAGGAAGAAAATAGAGGCCAGTGACAAATTCTAAAGAATCCTTTAAAGAAGTGTGATGACGTACTACTGAAAGGGTCACAAAGATGTAGTAATGTGTTAAGGTTAAGAGCCTATGTGCTAATCACCATGTCTCGCTTCAGGACACCTGCTTGCTTGAAAAGTTATTGTTTGACTATTACCCCTGGGAACCTAACAGTTACCCATGGGAACATAACATTCTAACATAAGCTTTCTGCTTCTGTACCCCTGCTTGCACAACCCACCTTTAGGTTGACAGGTAGAGAATAGAAGAAATATTAGATCTTTGTAATTTAGACAGAATGAAGAATGAGATTTTGGGCTTAAAATCTTTGTACCTTTATGTTTCTGGGCTGCTCCTTTGGAAGGACAGCCGCCGGCTAATAAACTGCCTCTAATATCAGAGCACTCAGGTCGAGTCTGGTTATTCCGGTCACAACAGAAGGAGACAGCAAATACAAACTGAGGAAGAAAGCAAAACAAAATAGAAACAAAAGAAAAGAGGGAGACATCATAGAACCGAGGAGAAATTCAGTGGTCAAGTGTAGAACATAATAAGAGATTGTCTAAGGCAAGTATAAAAATGTCTACTGGCATTGTTCAAAAGAAGGTTATTAATCATGTTAACAAATGAAGTTTCAATGGAATATGAAGTTCACAAGTCATGCTGAAGTAAGTAAAAGAGTGAATTTGTAGTACTAGAAAAACACGTATGCAATATTGTTGAGTTTTGTTTAGAAGTAAAGGATAGAAATTGAGCAGTTGTTGAAGAAATATACAACTGTTAAGGGAGAATGTGTTTTCCAAAAGGAGGATGTTATAAATTGTTTATGTAGTGATGGAACATATTAGTAGAGAAAAGACTGATGATGTAGGGAAAAAAACATATACTTGGAAGAGGGAGGACATGGAGAAGGCAAGAGTGATATAGTCCTGGACCTGGAACATATATGGGGAAGTTGTTCTTTTTAAAAAAGTATTTTCTCTAATATAACAGAAGAAGGGCAGCAAAATCTAAGCAAACACAGATGAAATCCTTCCCATTTGATTACTTCTATTTTCTTAGTTAGCATATGGAGCCAACGGCTGATTTAGGAAAAGGATGAGAGGGCTAGGAGAGGTTTGCAAAGAGTTTATCTGCTGAAATATCTACAGCACCAAGAATAATGCCTGGCACATAAAAAATTCTTACAACTGTGTTTGGAAGGAATGTAGTAATGAAGGAAGACAAAGAAAAGTCAGAGGAAATTGTTATCTTGGAAAGCAGAAGAGTTGGCTTACGAGGAATGTTAATAGGATTATGTAGCAAATTGTATCTCCAGTTTTCATCAGTTCACTCCTTCACTACAGAACTTGGATCATAATTGTTCTATATGAGCAATGATATTTGAATTTCTCTTGTCAATGACTGATTTTGGCCTAGGAATGCAACCAGTTTCTGAGCTAATGAAGGAAGAGAGGAATTCTAGAATCTTCTGTTTAAAATTGCCTTTAAAGAAAGATGCATGTGAAGAAAAATAATCCTTTTCTGTCTCTGGACAGTGTGGTGTGTTGAAGGACAATAAGGAGGGCGGGGCTAGCCCAAAGTTTCAAAATGGCAGAGTACAAAATAGAAAAGACTCAAGAACATTCCACCATATGATCAGAGTGTAAGTGGCTTGCTGTGGGTCTGGCAATTTTGAGAACCTGGAATATTGAAGACCAAAAAAAAAAAAAAAAAAAAAAAAACATTAAAAAAAATACACTGGTGAATTTGTCAATTACATTTTGTGTTCAACAGTCTTTAACCCATACCTTAAATATTACTTTTAATGGCTAATGTAGGATGATTGCCAGATAAAAAACAGGACAAACACTTAAATTTGAAATTCATATAAACAGTGATGCTCCCTTGCAATATTTAGGACATATTCATATAGAAAAATGTGTTATTTATCTGAAACTTAAACTGAACAACCTAAATTTTTACTTGCTAAATCTAACAATCTTTGATTGATGAGCCTCTCTGCACCTTTTGTTCTGTGCCTGAACTGGAAACATGATGACATCCAAATGCTATGAACTCTGGCTTGTGCCACCGATAAAACTGAAAGATAGGAATTGTTTTGGAGTACAGAGAACATTTAAACAGAAATTGCTAGATGAAAAAAGGACAAATATATTTTTGTTTTTATTTTTAACATACAAAATCCTTTCCATATAGTAAAAATGGAATAGATTAATGTACAAATAGTATCATTACCAAATAGTGACAAACATCCATTTTCTTTTTTTCCTTTGGTTTGAATTTATGGTTCTAGAGGAAATTGTGATTTAGTACAGTATTCACAATTGCAGATGATAGCTGGGGAATATTTGGCTATAATTAATCTATATTGTAGGTCCATTTGTAACATAAATGAAGCATGATACTGATTATGTTGATCACTAGATGTTCAATGAAAACTAGAACTTAAAATACTTTATTAAAATTTATTTGGTAAGATTGAGTTAATTTTATTTTAAAAAGTGAAACAAAATTTTAATACAGCATATTTATTGTGTTTCATTCTCATTTGTCAAACATGATATTTAGCTTATACCATTCTAAATGCATAGGAGAAAAGTTAATTCATTGCACCAAATAGATGCCTTAAGGTATTATGTCTTAATTCTGTCCAGTGGCTCTAGCTGAGAAAGCTAAAAGGATATACGTTTTCACTTAATTAATAGAATAGTGCATTAGCTCTGGAAGAGCTTGTTAGAAAATAAATCATAAATGGACTTCAACAATCACTAAAATACACAACTGAGATATCTGGGATTTGAACAAAGCAGTTAAGGAATATACTATCTTAACTATTGATTCTCTAGATTCTTTGAAAAAATATAAAAAAAATACAACTATATTATTTACAAATTATTTAATTTGTTATGTAATGTACATAAAAAAGTATCACCAGAATTATAAATTTGGATTGTGCTATTTTAGTTCTTATAGAAAGTCTCCATTCCTTTACAATGCATATTTTAACCCTCCTCATTTAGCTCTTCCTGCATCCACATCTGTATAATATGACTCTGGAGCTTCCCACATCAAGAAGTCTATTCTACAACCCTTAAAACAGAGCTGCCCATGTGATTTGATTTGTTAATAGAATATAGCAGAAGGGATAATTAATCATCAAGAATTAAAACTCATTCTTGTACATATGTCCTTAACTTGAATCCAGCTGTAAGAATTTAGTGTTTTTTTTTTAAGAAAGAACCAGAATTCAGAGATGTTTATCTTCAGATAATAAATATTTTTATAGTAAGTGTTTTTTTTTCTCCCTATTTCTTTATCACCTATTACTGCTTTGTAACATGCTTTAAGCAAAAACACATTTAGAGATAAAATAGCTTTACCTGCTTTGCCATTTAAAAAAAAATTAACTCCTTTTTCATCTAAATTTTTCAGTAGGGCTTTTCAAAAGATTCTCAAGTCAGCAATTGAACTACATGTACTAAAACCTAATAAACTTGGGAAACTAAAATACTTGATCTGTTGTAATGATATCTTGAGACGTATTGGCTAAAATCAATTCTAAAGTAAGATTTTTTTTCAGTGATGAAATTAAAAAAATCTTTTAGGAATTTGTAGGTTTCAACTTGACAATTTTTGAGTTTTAAAATAAAAGCTTATTATTTATGCTGTGGAAAAGCCTATTGTTTTATTAAAACATTGGAAATAGTGAGACTTACATTTATTTGAAAATTGAATTCAAAGTTCATTTTATGACTAACATAACTTCATTTTTAGAGAATGATCTTACCTGCACAACATATATATATATATAATATATATAATATATATATATATTATATATATATACATATATGTATTTTTTCAATATTTAATGTTCTCTCCATTTAAACATTAAAAATCAAAATGTTAAGGTTATAATAAATGTATTCATTTAGAAATGGGAAATGTTTATCCCACAAATAATGTGTTTTTTGCAGTCATTTTGAATGTCTCTTTGGGCACAAATAGACAATTGCATTATGTGTTGATAGAATTCAAAGTTTACAGTTTGGTGAGGAATCTGTAGTCTGACTTGCAGAAAGGCAAGGTGGAAGGACTAAGAAGGAATATTCCAGTGTTGGTAATGGGCAAAAATGCTTTCCTATTGAAAAAGTTTATGGATTTCTAATAACCAAGAACTCAAGGAACCCAGAAAATGTACTTCATTCCCTACACATAGTTTCCAAAATTAAATGAAAAAAATAAAAAGGATAACTTAAAAAATAAAATACTATCTAATTCAATTTATGCAAATTTTGAAGTTGGAGGTGGGAGTGGGTGGAGGGAGGCATTTGCTCCATAGGACAAGGAGTCAGGCAAACAGACTTTCCTGGAATTAATACAACCATTCACTCCCACCTGTGTTCTGAGATGATCTAAGTAAGCAATAGAGAACTTACATATATAGGAAGGAGATAAATATCTTTTGCCATGATTTCTCAAGCATATACTTCAATAAGCTTTGTTAGGCTTCTTATAGAAAATGCTGTGGAGAATTTTTCAGAGCAAATTTGGAAAGTCCTCAAATATAGGTGTCCTGGTTGTCTGCTTTAACAGATTTAATTCCTAATCAGAGTCTCTTCCTTTTCTCCAAGCCTCAATGAGTAGGTAAACATATAAATTGACTTGTGGCTTTTCTTGAAAAATTGATTTCTCATCCTGTGTTTGAATTGCACCTAAAGTATCTTATATACTGATGAATATAAAACCATAAGATTTTTTTTTGCAACTAATTGGATTCAGTACCTCAGATTACTTATTATGTAAAAAATACACATACAAGATATATATCACATATAAGCTTATATCTAAATGTATATAGGTACACAAATATATGTATAATGTATATACATATCAATATAAATATATATATATTGTATACATATACTCCTTAAACATTCTGAATTGCTAATATTAAATATCTCAGTTTTATAATATATTTAAATACAGATCAAGCTCTGCCATATTTTGTGGTTGTTTATATTTCCTAGTAATTCAAAAAGGGTTCCTAGTAACTCTCTTGCTTAATATAAAACAATGGTTCTCAACTGTTTTTCGCTTTTATCCTATGATAGAACATACTCCCATCAGTAATATTCCTTGGTAATGATAGTGATTTATTTAGCGGTTGAAAATACTGTTCTCCAGAAGGAAATATCAGAAATCTTAGCAACTGTAATTTAGCTACAGTGAGGGATAAACTCATTTTTTTCTTCTTCCTCCTTATAACTACTGATATAAATTATTAAAATTAAAAAGATATAATAAGATTTATTAGAAAAATTAAAATGTTATACTAGGAAATATTCACTTAATAAAATGTAGGCAAAAAAGGAAGAACAGAAGAACAAAAAAAGCATGGAGCATATAGAAAAAAAACAGAGATGTAAATATAAACATATTAATAGTCATATTAAATATAGATGGATTAGAAATTTAATAAAAATGCACAGAATTTAAGGTGGCATATTAAAAAAGCCAATATTCTATTACATACTGTCTATAGGAGACACATTCAGATTAAAAGATACAAATAAATTGAAAGTAAAGGATGGAAAAATATATCATTTAAATAGCAATCAAAATTAAGCTGGAGTGACTATACTAATCAGAAAAAATAGGCTTTAAGACAAAAATATTACTAGAGAAAAATAAAATAGAGATATTTTAAATAATAAGGTCAATCTACCATGCAAAACTAAGAATTACAAAAAGATATGTGCACAGCACCATCACCCCCAAATGCATAAGGACTGACAGAATTGAAGGGAAATAAAAAATTGAACATAATAGTTGGTACTTCAATAGCCCACTTTCAATAGTGGACATATATAACAGCAAGGTAGATCATAACAAGGAAACAGAAAACTTGAACAATGCTATAAATCAAGTAGACCTAAAAGACATCTGTAGAACATGCCAACCAACAGAGAATATATAGTCTTCTTAAATAAACATGGGACATTCTCCAGGACAGACCATATCCTGTGGTATAAAACAAGAACATACAGAAGTATAGAAAGGGAGTGGTGAAATGGGACATTCTTGCCTTGCTCCTTTACTTGCCTTGTAATCTCTGGTTTTGGTACTAGGGCAATTCTGGCCTCACAGAATAAGTTAGGAAATATTCTCTCGGCTTCTATTTTCTGGGAGAGATTATAAAGAATTGGTATAATTTCTTAAATATTTGGTAAAATTCATTGCTGAATCCATTTGAGCCTGGTGCTTTTCTTTTTGGGAGGTTATTAATTACTGAATCAATTTTGTTAAAAGATATAGCTCTATTGAGACTGTTTCTTATGTGAGTTTTGGTAGATTGTGTCTTTCCCTAGAGAACTGTGAAGCTCCTAATACCCATAGCTACAAAATTAAACAAAACTCAAGTCCTAGACAAATAAACCTAAATTTTCATATTTAAGGCCTAATTACCTCAGTTCCTATTACCTAAGACAACATGTGTGGCTTTTAATAACAACAACAAATTTAAAGGACAACAAAAGGAAAGAAAAAACAAAATCAGAAATAAAAAAACGAGCATCGGAACCCAACTCAGATATGACAGAGATGTTTTAATTATCAGACAAGGAATTTAAAGTAACTATGATTAAGCTAAGGAATCTAATAGAAAAGAAATCTAATAAATGAATAATATAAGCAGAGAAATGGAAGTTCTAAAAAAGTATCAAAAGAAAATACAAAACAAAAAACAAAAAATAATGTAACAAAATGTAACAGAAATGAACAATACCAAGAGAATAAACAGTGAGCTTGAAGACAGGTCAACAAAAACTTCCAAAACTGAGGGTGGAGTGGGAAGTTGGGGAGGGAGAAGAGGGAAACAATCAAGGCTAAAGAAAAAGTATATAAGCCAGAAACTTAAATCTCCCTAAGGAAAGAAATACCATACTAACTCTAATCAAAATAAAACTGAAGTCACTATATTAATTTCAGATGTAGCTGACTTTAGGGGAAGGAAAATTATCAGGAATATTCAGGGCATTATATACCGATATCTACATCTCTTAAATTTATGAATTTTTTTTTCTCCTTTAGCACAATTCCATTATTACAGTTATCTAAGACATTTAGCAATAATTTCTTTACATTAATTATATAACATTGATACTTTCTCAATTGTCTCAAAATGTTAAAATCAGTTTATTCAAACTAGTGCTCAAGTTCCAGCTATTGATTTCTTTGTTATGTTTCTGGGATCTCTGTTAATCTAGAAGGATCTCTTCCTTCTGAATTCCTTCTTTTTCTTGCTTTGCTACATTGCAAAAACCAAGTCAGTTGTCCAATAGTATGACCTTCCTTCTTGAATTTGTCTGTCTTCTTCCTTTTGATGCCATAAAAATGGTTGGAAGAACAAATTTTCCTTAAAAATTGGGAGTATTATTTAGGTGTTTGCTTAGATTCAGGCGTTTGCTTAGGATAATGCTTCTAACAGGTACAAATTACCTGACTTTCTTACTTTTAATAATAAGATTGATCATAGGTTCTCAAGGCAGCAACCTAATTTCTCCTTTGTAAAGTTCCCCATCAATCTTTCATCTAATTGTTTATTACTTTGTATAAAACAGTTATTTTATTACAAATTGCAAAATAGCAGTGTTCTAATTCTGGTGTTTCTACTTCATTAATTAGCTAAATCATACTCTTTAAAAACCTTTTTTATCATTAGCTAGGACTATTGAATTACAATAAAATATAGTTAATATGAGCTTAGATGAGAATATATTAAAATTTCCTTTAATTGACAATTTCAGTGTAAGGAAGTGGTGCTCTAGATACATAGGTGGTAGCCAATAGGTTTTTGTTTGTGTTATTGTTATTGTTGTTATTTGATGATATCTTATCTTTAAGTATCCTTATAAACTTAGTTTTAACATAAATATTCCAAGTAAATTAATAAATAGAACTCAATTTTACTTTTGTACAAATTTTTCCATCTTTGTTTAGTGGAAGTTATTTTATTTTAGTCTCATAGTCCTTTTGATATAACACTATCAGACTTTTATTGTTTCTTTGCTTTCTCATACAAATATCACAGACTCACTTTGAACACATTATATACCTGTCTTAGAATCAGCCATCAGAGATGTACTAGCTCCTATAGCATTTCAGTGTTCACTGTTCTGGGAACAGAGGTGTCTATTCCTACTCAACTGTTATTATTTCTAGGCTGTTTTAGTGAACAGAGCTTAGATGGATGAATGGAAAAATGGATGGAGAGGTGGGTGGATGGACGGATGGATAAACAAAGGGACTGATGAATAGATAGATAAATGTATAGCAGTTTTTTCAGAAATAAACTCAGAAAAAGGTCACAGTTTTTATAGCTTAATATAGTAACGTAACTAAAAAGTAACTTTATTAAAGTTATAATAAGTATATTTAGCAGGCTTTAAAGAAGAAAAAGGAAAGAAAAACATCAATAAAGAGGACAACTTCGGAGGTGATCTTGTGTTTGTTGTCCACAGGAAAGGAAGTTTTAGCTATCAGATTTCAAACTTGCCAGTGTTGATGACAAAGCTAAATTTCAAATAGAGATGACGATAGGTGATTTTAGACAATAAACCGTAAGTATTCCAGAACCTGTAGCAAAATCATACTGTAACGTATAGCTGTTAACATTTGACATTTAGACATCCTTTTGCTCTGAGTCCATATGTTTTTGTGTGACCTTATGATTCCTATGTATTCAGTTTATAGGACAGACTGCCTCTGGAACTTATATCTATAAATATAGTTTTTATTTAAATACAAATGTTGCTTTTTAATATACTTGGCTTCCCCATAGCTTGACTAAGAGAAAGAATATGCTGATCATGCCAACATGAGTATTCACAATCCCTTTGACATTTATTTTTTAAGTTTAAAATGAATTATTTTGGTATTCTGTTATTCAATTTAAAGTGTATTTTAGTTAGCATTAGAAATTTTCTTAGCCATGGTCAATGCCGGGCCTTTACAATAACATATCTTCAAAGAAAAGACTAGATAATAGCAAGCACTAAAAATAGCAAGACTTTAAAGAAAATATTAGTTAATATCAATGCTTTAAAAAAATTTTTTTAAAGTCTTTTTTCCCTCAGATCAGAGCTTCTTAAACCTTCCGAGGAAATGTGAAATCAGGCAGAGCAGACTGAAATATAGTCAGAAAGGATCAGATTTAAAGAAAATATTTCTTTAAAAATCTCATAACAAAAATCCACACTTATTATGAATTCCATTGAGTAATATGTTTATGTGATATCCTTTTTTATATACTACTATAGCTTATATTTACTGAGTACATAGTGTGTGCCAGATGCTATGTAAGTGCTTTACACATATGTTTTCATAAAATTCTCTGTTTAGGAAAATGACACTCCAAGAGGTTAAGTGATGGACACCCTTAAGAGACAAGATCAATGTTTAAACCGAAGCCTATGTGACTGAATATGTTTTTAAACATTACCTTTTAGAAAAATGTGCCAAGCTTCTATTATAGTTTTCCATACTCTCTAAGAGATCATTGTCATAAAAAAGGTATAAAAATTTTTTAATCCTCATTTTTTGAGGATTGCCTTAAACATTTAAATTATTGATTACTCTGCTCCATCTAGAAATATTTGGAACAATTAATTCAGTGTAGTCCCAAGGAATAAATATTTTTAACTGAGAAGCCTGGGATTATAATAAAAAGGGTCAAAAATTTACTTTAAGCAGTCATATGCTTATAGGTTTTTCTTCCAACTGTATCAACTCAGTTCCATATCTTGAATATTCTTTGTAAAGAAAAAGTCAAGTTGCTATATCCAGAGACAAATCTTACCTTATTCAGGAGGTGGCTGAGCTGCTAGGAAAGGAAAAGATTGAATAACAATGAGGCAGGGCACAGGTATCCTTACTCCTCTAGCAAGACCAATGACAAGTGGCTAGCTGCAAATTTATTTTAAAACTTTGCTCCTCTTGGCAAGCCCTAATGCCTTCTGCTTACCAGTGTGAAGATGTTTAAAATAAATTGACCCTGAAAAACCATCTAAATTACATATGTTTCAGCAGACACTTTTCACCATAATATACTTGATGTTAAAATGACTTACCTTTCAATAGGCATGTGGGAAATCAGTCAGAAAGTTACACATATTTTGGCAGTATTTAAGTTTGGAAAATTTAAAAATATCTTCATTAATCTAGTTTAAAACCTTCCTAATTATAATTCTGTTGATCATTGAGCTGCAGCAGTTTTTGTAGAAATTTGTTCCTCAAAGACCAGAATGGAAATTGAGTTGTTTTGATAAAATTTACTTTATAAATTTCTTACTGTAACAGTTATAGAATACTTAGATTTTGAAGAATGACAGAGAGAAAATCTAATTATATATTAGGATGACCAACCAAAACAGGCTGCCAGATTTTAATGTAAGTTTTCTTTCTGAATGAGTTAAAAGAGCTATGGGGTTCCTGAGTGTAAGAACCATTTTGTATCCAAAGGTGTATAAGGATATGTGGACTCAGAACTTGGCATTTGAGATCCAACCATGGAGAACCCATGGCTCATTTGAATTCTTCTGTAAAAGCACTGAGTTCTGTACATGAATGCAGAGCCACAATAGATGGTTATATAACTGTAAAACATTATTGGTTCCAGTGTTAAGAACTGCTCTTCTGCAATGACACAGCAAGAAGCAAATGTTATGGAGCTTGATAAGACAAGTTCTCCAGTGGTAAAGTTAGATTTCTCTTTTTGTGTAAATTATTTTGGAATACAAGAGATGTTGGATATAATCCTAATAAGATACCTGGGTTTTATTAATTTATCAATTAATAATATTACATTTGGAATTCAAGTATATGAAGTAGTTCATATGCTTTGCAATTATAAACTAATTGCAATTATAAACTAATTGGCTAGGAGACGTGAGTAGAAAAATCAAAGTTTGATCTTCAAAAAGTAGTTTTAAAAAATTATTCCCTGGAATGCTATAGAAATGATACTATTAAAAGAATTACCTGTAAGAAGTCTCTGTAGCCACATACCTTTGTCCAATACTGACTCCATCCTTGCTAGCTGTTTCACATTCACCAAGTTATTTAACCTCTCTGTGCCCAATTTCCTTAACTGTAAAATAAGGAAGATAAGTTGTTTACTTCACAGGGTTTTTACAAGATTACATGAGTTATTTCATTAAAAGCATTTTGAATAATTCCTGGCACATGGAATATGCCATTCTTTTCCTACATGGTTTGGTTTATTAATTATCATTTTACTTATGACTGTTCCTTTAAGATATGCATATTAACATATCAGAAAAGATTATAATTTATCATGTAAGCAAATAATCTCTTGAGTAAGATTGCCACTGTAGTTTCCGTATGATTTCCAGATTGTTTTTCACTGCCTGGCTTGGGAGATGATCTTTTAATTGAACCAGATACTATGATTAGTGATATGGTGTCCACAATGGCGTCACAGTGTGGTTGGTGTCACCTACAAGTCAGAATGAGGTACAAGTTTATCTCCCAAACCAGGTCAACAACCACATACCTGTCTTAAAACTACCAAAAACAGAAATAATCTTTCCTCTGGTGATTGAAAAAGGTTAGAATGTAACCCAAAAGCTGCCAGAAGAGAGACTATGCAATAAACAATAAATAACAATACAGAAGAAAGCAGAGCTAGTGAGCAAGCAAGTGAGAAAAAGAGGGAGAGGGAGAGAGGGGGAAAGGAAGAGAGCTGAAGGGAGGAGAGAGAGAGAGTCAGACAGACAAACAGACAGGCAGAGAATTACGTTCTCAAAAATGTTCTGAGTCCCTGGAGACAATTCACTTGATTTTGATATAATTGATATCTTCTATTTAGCTAAGATTAATTTGCATTAGATTCTTCACACTCACAGTTGAAAGATTTCTAGCTAACAAGGCAAGTAAAGGCCATCTACAAGGCTTGAGAATCTTAGAGGATAGTCCAAACCAGGGGCTTAAAAATCTTATAGTTAATCTTAAAAGGGCCCTAGCACATGATTAGTGTTAGATAAATAGTGGTTATTGTTAATAGCATAATTTTTACTTTGTAAACTTCTAAAAAACAAAATGTAATTTGGTACCTAAGATAAAGTTGCAAACATATAGTTTCTGTAAAAGGGCATTTAAACCAACTCATGTTGCTTCAGTTTTTCTTATAGTCAACACTCTTATTTTTCTCAAAGAATCATCATAAATATTCTACAACAGTGCATAGCCTTTAGACACATTTTGACAAGTTGAATTAGACAAGTGGAGACTTTAGTTCCCTAGAAATACACTTACTTTAAAGAATAAATGGATAAAAATTGCTGGGGCAATTTGGGTTTTAGTTTTCTCGGATTTTCGATGTTTGCAAAATTGTACAAGGCATCAAATGACCTAGAACACATTTTTCCCCCGTCATTTGCTTGGTGCCACAGAGTACTGGAATACAGTTGCAGCATCATTCTCGAATCATTTATGTGTTTTTTTTAATTTTTAATGTTTAATTTCTAATGTTTTTTAATAATGCAAGAAAGGCCTTTTTCATGGTTGATATCATTCTGTTCAATATCACAATTGCTATGACCTTATGCAATAAAAAAATAATGGGGCTTTGCATAGATCTTCATAATTTATAAATAACTTCTGCAATTCTGAAGTCAAATGACCACAGGTCTGAAAATCAACTGTGATATTTAATATCTGAATGATCTTAGGTAAGTTACTTTACCTCTTCATAACTCAATTTTTTTATCTGAAAACTGTACATCATAATATTACATGTTTCATATGGTAGTTGTAGGGATTAAGTAAGTTAACATGTGTAGAGTATTTAGAACAGTCTGTGACACATAGGAAGTGGTATGTTGTTAGCTTTTATGATTGTAATCATTGTCCATTGATCTTAATAAGCAATCTTCTAAAGGATTTAACTCATTTTATAATTTATCACTCTGTCGCACACTCATAACTAAGTAAAATCAGGTTCAGAGAAAGTGAAGTGACCAGCCAAGATCACACAGCTTTTGAGTGGCAAATATGAGTTTCGGCCTCAGGGTTTACAAATTGTAAATGGTATGAAGAAACAGAATTTATTTATTTATTTATGCATTTTTTGTGAAGATTCTAAACTATTTTTTCAGCATTCTCAGAATCCATGATCAGTGTTCTTAGGAATATATATAACATGAAATGCTTGGTTTTAAATTCAGGAAATCCATCTGCGTAAATAATTTTTCTATTCTTTATAATTAGTCAAACCATATCTTTTTAATTGTGGGCCTTTTTTGGAGCTCTCAAGTGAGGGAGATTTCCTAAAAAAGTTCTTAGTTCATCTAAGCTTGAATTTTGAGATGTAAGCTGTTTTTATTGTTCTTCTTTTACATATTTTTGGTTTCTTTTGTGGTGGTAGTTGTTGAGTTGTAGTTTCATATCCTACTAATAAATTATTTTTACTTATCTAGATAAAAGTTTTCTCTGTAGGTAGGCAGACTGGCAGGCAGTAATTAGAGGCCTGACTGCATTAAGAACTATTTATATCAAAATATGATTTGCTGTACTTTTCAGATAAGGGTTTCTCTTTGGTCTCTGGTGAGGTAGCAATTATATCATCTTCAAACTTCAACAGCTTATATGTGGAATTTGCAAGCATGAGGATAAGCAAGTACAAATTTGATGCCTATGTTTAATTAGATCATTTATGACCAGGTTGCAAATTCTAAAGCAGCATTTATGTAGTGGAAAGTAAAGATATAAGACAGACATTGCACAAAGAAACAGCAGGGATTTTTTTCGCTCTAAAGATTTTACTTGATCAATAAGAGAAACGAATATCTTTAACCTTGTGAAACAAACCTTGGTTAAAAAGAAAGCCATTAATGTACATAATCTGATTATTTTATATAATACTAGAGATTAATAATGTGCTAAATACATGCTATTGAACTTATTAATAACTGTTAAATAAATGTTCTTTGCTATTAGCTTTTCTTTCCAGTAGAATAGTTCAGTACTGAACCACACTGTAGACATAATGAAATCCTACTGTCTTATTTAAAAAGTTTTTTAAAAATCCCTGGAAGTGTTTTAATAAATTAGACACTAAAGGGATGAGGACCCACTTCCAATAAGAAAAAAAGCTTGTATATTATAAATAGTAAAAATATATTTTAACAGTGCTCATATGTGTTAAAAATTAGTTTTGTTTTGTTTGCAGAACAAACATTGATACCAACGTGCAATTTTATTCATGTTACCACTAGAAATTTTCACTTGCCATGGAGGCAGTGAAAAGTGTCATTTATAAGACTGTATGTTTATATCTACTACAAAATATTTTATTTTTTTCAAAGAAGATATAAATGCAAGTGATAATATTTTTAGTAGAAAAGACCTCATTTTAACTTTGGTTATTACATGCTGTGGAATTAAAAATTTAGTCAACTAATTTCTATCTTAAAAATAGTTTTATATTTACCTCACTTCAGAGGCACAATGACATATAAAATGTCATATGGATTTTATAGGAAGGATTCTAACGTGATTCCAAATGGATTCATAGAGCTTATAAGTACGCATTTTCAGATAAGAGCAAAACACTTTGACAAAGCTTTAGCATGCAAAAATTCCCCAGAAGTCCTTAATTACATTCTTATTCACATTTGACTTCAACACTCTTCATTAGATTCACCCTTTGAAAATTACTCTTAACTATTCAGCATACTCCTTGCTTTATTAGCTACTTAAACAAAACCTCAGCGTAGTTAATCCCATTACTGATTATGACTAAAGGAAAACACAACTAAAAAGACTTATCTCACTTAAAATTCAGGATTACGAGTTTCAAGTGGGAACCTAATGATCTCTTTCAATCCTACAAGACATCCTATTTCCAACTCTCTCACTCTCCTAAATAAAACGTACATAGGTAGGTAGAAAGAGACAGATTTAGATGATTTAGATATTATCTGCTTCGATCTGAAGCCAAAAGCCTACACTTGTGCCTAAAAACCAATCTTCTTTCTCCTCCTTAAAGTCATAGAACCAGCAACTGTGCTCTTTCTCCTGAATCTAAATTTAAACTTCTAAACTTTTTACTGCATTCCCATGAGAATATAAAGCTATAGAATTTTCCCTCTCTTAGCGAAAACAAAAACAAACCTCTTGATCCTTAATTCTTTTTCAGTTAACACTCATTTTCCCTGCAGAGCAAAATTGCTAAAAATTTTTTGTGTATACTTAGTTGTTTCTAGTTTCCCTCCTCAAAGTTTCTCTTAAATTGGTTCAAGCAGGGATTTCCTTCCTGTACTAGTAGAAATCTTCACTTGTCAGGGAGGTAGTGAAAGAACCATTTCATCAAAAGACCACTTGTAAAGGTGGTATGCTACTAAAACTCATACTCAAAGTTCATCTTCATCTTATTTTTCATTTTCAGATCTCTTATTTTGAAGTTACTTTAGATTCACTCAGATTTCCCAATGAATATATTTATACAGACACAGTATAATTATTAAAACCGGGCAATTCACATTAGAACACTATTAACTATACCGCAGATCCCATTTGGGTTTCATCAGTTTTTATATGCACTCAATTTTTTTTTTGCATAAATATGACATTTTGTCATGTGTATAGATTCATATAACCACAACAATAAGGATACAGAATGTTCCATTGCCCCAAAGAAACATTATTCTATCTCTTTTCCATAAGAATCATTCATTGACTTGCTTCCTTGACCTGTCTACTCAGAGGGTCTAAAAGATGACTCAAATTAATACATCTGAAATTAAAAAAAAAAAAAAAAAACCTTGATCTTTCTCCAAAAACGTATTCTACTTCTTTCTTCTTCATCATACATAATGATAGCTGTATCCTTTAAATTGCTCAGGTCGAAAATTTTAGAACCATCACTGAGTCCTCTCATTCTCATACACCGCATTTCTACCCTATCAAATAATCCTGTTGATTCTATATTCGGTGAGTATCTATAATCTGACTCTTTCTTACTATTTCTAAAGACAATGCTCAGGTTCAAAACATCATTATCTTGGTTTAGAGTACTCTCTAATCTAAATAATTGCTCGATTATTTTGCTTTTTCTAATCTCATTTTTCTTAATGATTTATATACAATTTAGCAACCAGTGTGAATTCCTTAAAACATAAGTCATATGATAACATCTCTTAATTCCAAATCTCCTAAGTTTTCCTAAACAACTCTGAGTAAATTCGAAAGTCTTTCCAATTGCCTGCCTGGCCTTGTATGATCTATCTTCCCATGACTTCTCTATCCTCATTTCCACTACCTTCCCCTAGTCACTCCTATCCAGGTACACTGGGGTCCTTGATCGTCATTTAAAAAAAAATCAAATGATTTCCTACATTTGGGCTATAGTATTTTATGTTCAAGCTGTCTGGCATACTTTTGACCCTCATTATGGCTCATTCTCTTACTTTTCTTATTTTTAAAATTTATTTTTATTTGCATATGTAATAAAATTCACTTTGTGGTAAAAAAAAAAAACTAGAAATTTTCTTTATTTCTCTGATTAAATGTCAATTAATGTCATCCTGACCACCCTATATGAAACAAGCCTGTTCATAATGCACATATACTACATATCCTTTTTATCAATATTATTGATCTTGTGGCATTTAACATTAAATGACATGCTATGTATTTACAATATTATTCTGTTTAAAGTTTTTTTAGAATGTAAGTTTCGTATAGGTATATTATATTTTTGTTTTGTATTGTTTTTCTTTCCTGTTTTTTTCCAGCACCTGAAATGTTTTTTATACTGTAAATTTCCATTAACTAAATAAATATGTACTTACATCTCAGTGATAAATTTCCTAGCCTCTACCTTTATACTTTACAAACTAATTGTTGTTTCTACATCCATCTTAATAATAAGTTAATGCCATAGATATGGAAATTTTATCTAGCACTTCTGTGCTTAAAACATTACTCCTTTGTTCCACAAAATATTGGTTTCTGATTTTGTACCTAACATGTATTTTCTTTATGTGGGGAACTCTCTTAATTTTTTTCTGCCTATCAAGTTTTTAAACTTATTGAATATTAAGACCATGGCTCAAAACTCCTTTATAATAGTACCATGTGTGGACACACTGAGCACAATAAGCTGTAAGTAAAGATTTACTATAGCCATTAACTGACATTAATTTTTTCATTACTCTCAAATAAAGCATAGATATATAAATTTTTGAAGTTGAAACTCTCATAGGAAGTCTCTGTTTTAAGGTACTTGATACTAAGCAACTTGCAGGTATGTTTTACTGTGGTATTTGTAGGAGCTTCATAAATTATTTCTGAATAAACAAAATAATCAAAGTCACATCACTCTCAACCTCATGTATAAATTTATAGTCAGTAGGATTTAGATCTGAGTACATTTATGATTATGGAGTATGAGTATATTTTCTGATAGAACACCTTACTTATAGCCACTGTCTTTTATTTCTTTTTATAATATTCTTTGATTTCAGCTAAGCATTTGCCAAGAGTATTGTTCTCTGCTGCATCAGCCAGTCCACATTGAGACTGACATGTTAGCATCATTTTCAATTTTAATGACAAGGCAACATAGTTTCCTTTTTCCTCTTAAACAAATCTTTAATTTTCATACTCATTGCCTTTAACCATCACTGTCTTTGCCCGGAGCTATTTAATTTTAATATTTCATTTTGAATAAAAATGTCAATTGAGAGAATCTTATTTTGCTTTTGGGCTAAAAGTTAGTTGAGATTTTAATTTATTTCTTTTCCTTAGGCAAAAGAAATGTTTTCAAAGACACTGCATCCTTAAAAACATTACATATGAGAAAGTTAACAAGCCACTTTTATTTTTGTAGTAGTTGTTCTTTTAGAGTTCTGAGAAAGCAGAGGCCTGGACTGTGGTTCTAAACAGTGAAACATTTTATTTATTAAATCGAGATAAATAACAATCTGTCAGTTTTTAAAATTTTGATTTGGTCTTTGATGGGGCTGAGAATATGATTTTATGGCTATTAGGTAGCCTGAAAATAGCACTTTCTTACAATGATGAATGTTGTTTCTTTTGGTACAATGGTTCAGCATTAATAAATCATATTTGCCCTGGAAATCCATGTTATTCTTGCATAATTGATATTACATTTGGTGTTTCCATTTTAGTTACTGACCAAATGTCATGCCCTATTCATTTGATTCCTTGAACTTTTTCAACCTCTTGCTATATTTTTCCTATACAAATCTATTTGTCTTGAAGGCATGAGTTTTAGCATAGCCTTATTTGGTGAAGATATATGACTGTTAAAGTGAAATTTGTGTCAATAATATATGAAACTGGGCCATCTACCTCAAAGTCACTCTCTAGACATATAGCAAACAGAGGCAAATACAGGTTAAGTTCCTAGAATTGAAGGCATTGCTAAAGCTTAGGCAAAAGTCATTAGCAGATTTTTTTTTCAGTATTCATAGTCTTGTAAAAGAGATAATACTAAAACTGAAGGCTTTCGTGATTTAAAATAAATAAATACTAAAGGAAGAAGGATCTAGTTATCTCCTTTTGAAACAAGTGAATGGCAAAGATCACCTACGTGTTATAATTCTAACATCTGAACGATGAGTTTTTCATAATGACTCTAACTCCATTTAAGTGAATGATTAGGATAGACACATTTTTTCTATTTTTCATTCTTATAATGTACTTTGCAATATGCACATATGATTTTATATGCTAATTCAGCACTCAAAACACATTTTCTTTTTAGATACTTGGTCCAAAAGCAAATACTATCGCTGAGGAACTGGTAGGTAGCTGATTAAATTCTACGTATTTCAAACTTTAATGCTAGGTATTTTATAAATCACTATTTTTTTCTCCCTAATAAGGAATAGAAAATGTGAGGTTTCTCAAATTGTCTGTAATAATTTTAGCTGTGGGATACTTAGCATATTAATTTATTATAGTTGTGAAACATATGGTTTTCATTAAGAAAAACAAAATCCTTTATTAATGAAGATTATTGAAGGATAGCAGACATACAGAAAAGTGAACAAATATCCAGCAAAACAATCAGTTTTTACAAAGTGAACACTTCCATTTATCAGTCTCCAGATCTTGAGACAGAACACTGCCAGTTTCCTAAGAAGTGTCACTACATCTTCCCAAAAGTAATGGTTATTATGACTTCTAGTTATGCTTGGTTTTAAATTTTATTCATTCATAATATTTTCTCGATAATATTTTTGTAAAGTTTATTCATTCTATTGCATGTAGCAGTATTCCTTCATTATTGTACTTGCTAGAATATAGTAGTCCATTCTATAAATAGAATTATTTATATTGGGTATTATATATATTTACATATTTATATTTGGTACTTTTTATACCAAAATAGAATTATTCATTGTACCATTAACAAATATTTCTTATTTCTGGCATTTCTATATTAATAATGCAGCAATAAACATTTTATAATTGATTTTGGTCAGCTCTAGTAGAAATTGTCAATTTAACAATTCTAAAATGTGTACAACAATGTACATTTTTACCAGCACTGTATGAGAAATTCTGTTGTTCTACATTCTGGCCAATATTTATTGTTGTTTATTTTTAAATTTAGGTAATTTGATTGTGTATAGTGGTATCCTTGAATTTTTAACTAGTAAATATCCAATGACTAATAAAATTGAGCAGCTATTCACATATTTGTTGGTTTTATAAATGAACTATTAAGATCTTGTTCAATACCTTTGTAATAATTGTCTCATTTTTAAAAATTGATTTAGAGTTTATTTTATGATATGGTTACTAGTCTTTGTCAAATATAATATATTGCCCATTATTTCCCCTACTGTGTCTGGACTTCTCAATTCCAGGATGAAATCTTTTAATATGCAGAACATATTATTTTAACTTAGCTTTTTCTCATTTATCAACTTTCTTAACAAACTTAGCATTTATTTATGCATTTATTTAGGCAAATTTAAAATATTTGCATACCTCAGAATATAAAAATGTTTTCCGATATTTTTATTCTTAAGAGTTTTGTGTCTTCACAATATATCCAGAAATATTTTCACGTGAATTAAGGTTTACAGATACTTTTCATACAAATTGCCCCACCACTATTAATTGAAAAAAGATGATTCTTTCCTAATTGAACAGCAGTGTCACATTTGTCGTAAAAGCAGTGACCATGTATGTATGGGTGTGTTTCCAGATTCTTCTTCCATCGTTTTATTTTTCTATCATTGCATAAAGTTATTTTCACTTCATTCAGTAAATATTAATACATGGTAGCATAAGTTCTCCATGGCATTTATTCCTCTTAACAGTTTTTCTTTGTTCTTTTGCTTCACCTCCCAACTCTTTTAAAATAAATCTTAGAATAAGATTAGTAGTTTTCATCAAATATAAGCTGCTGAAATTTGACGGCAATTACATTGAATCTATAGATCAAATTCAGTTGGATCCATATATTTACCATATTGAGTATTCTACTCTGTGATTCTCTACGGAAATTAGATTTCTGTTGATTTAACTTAATGCTGTTCTGAATATAGAACATTTTGTATAATAGATTTTGGGGCTTTGGATGATGCTCTGTTCTCATAGAGAATGTTTGTATCATTCCCTGCTGGTCAGATAGAACTGACTAATTCAAATCTGAACTGCGATTTTGGGGAGGCATGGTGTAACTGGTTCACCCCAGCTCATAGCCCTTTGAAAGTCTTACTGGAGCTCCCCCTTCAGTGCTTGTCCTTAACTCCGTCTTCTCAGTCTTCAAGCTTCCCATATCTTGCACTGTGCAGTTCGTGAAATGTTTCCGGCTCAAATTTCTGAATCTTTCTTCAACTCAGAAACCTTAACTTTCTCCAATTTGGCTGTCTTGGCAGCCCCAGACTTTACTATTATTTTTTTTTTGTTTCTAGAACCGTGTGCTATAGACAAAATTTCTGCTGTTTTTCTTACATCTACTCAGATCTTTTGTTCAGAAGCTCGGTTGCTCATCCTTATAAAGTATAAAAATATAACCACTTTATCTTTTTTAAAAATAACTACTCAGATATCTCACAGCATAATAAAAATATACATTTCTCCTAACAATTCTAAGTGGAACATTATGTATGGTAAAATTTCATGTACATTTGGTGTCTTTCTAATTTTACTCTTCTATTCTATTTTTCTGTGTAATTAATTTCTATTAATACACCAATATCAAACCTTTTAATTATAGATGATTTATACCATGTTTAATATCTGTATGACTAGAAGCCCATAAACTACTCACCCCTACCCACCACACACAAACATTTTTATCACAGATTTTTTGCTATTTTAATTTTTGTTCTTCCAAGTAAATTTTATAATTGGAAAAGTATTTGTGCTAAAATTACTCTAAATTTTATGAATAGATGACATCTTAATAGTGATAAGATTTTTATATCCAAAAACATGGTATAATTTTCCATTTCTTCAAATCTGTTTCTAAATCTCTAAGGATTCTAGAGTTTTTCTCAATAAGACTTGGATGTTTCTTATTAATTTCATGATTATATATGGATTTTTCAGATATAGACTTATTTGGGCTGTTTTTATTATATTAAAGAAATATCCAGCAATTCATATTACCTTTAGTTTTTAATATAGATTTTTTTAAATTGCCTTTTCTTCACCAATGGAGATGTTCATATGTTCAGTTTTCTTGATTCTAGCTATATGAAGAATTTCATTATCCAATTTCTCAATGTTGAATCACCCTGCTTGTCTGGAAATAATAACTTGGTCATAATATATTTTTCTTTTTATATATTGTATAATTATTTTTTAATGAGTACTTATACAAAAATTTAGTTTGTAGTTTCTGCTTTTGATGCAATTTTTCTCAGGTTTTGATATCTATGTTACATTAATGCCAAACAAATATTTCAAACTTTTTGAATGCTCTACAATACTTTATATAGTTTGAATTTATCTATTCTTTAAAGAACAGAGTTAGACCCCTGTGAAGTTCCCCTGTGAAACTCCCTGATGTGTTTCTCTCATATTCTAACTACTTTTTCCTAACTTTTCTTTGACAATGGTCTGTTTGAAGTTTCTGCCTCTAGAAGGATAAATTTTTATGAGGAATATTTTAGAAAAAGTACTTTATAAGTGTTAACATTTGAAGAAAATTTGTAATGTAACTATTATCTACTTCATTTAGGTTTTCAGACTTTTGTGCATAAAATTGTGAAAATTACCATGGCAAATTTTATTTAAATCATTTAATTGTATACCTGAAATGGGTGAATTATGTATGTAAAATATGCCTTGGTAAAGTTACACAAATATTGTGCAAAGCAGATTTTATGAGCTTTTCAAAACTTGTTTTATTTTTTCATAGTTGTTTTTAATTATTTTCAATTATACATATGTAGCTATTGCTCTGTCTACTGTAATGATTTATTTGAACATTATTATTTTAGTCTTTTTATTACTTTTATATAGTTTGTTTTATAATTAATTTTGTTATTACCACTATTTTCTGATTTTTTGGTTTATTTTACTTTTTGTATTTCTATAATTTTAATACACATAATTTTTTGTTTTGAAAATTTTATTGGTATGTGCATTTAATACCGTAAATTTCTTCTGAAGAATGCTTTAGCTATATCCCACAGAATTTGATGGTATATGCTTATTTTATTTTATTTAATTGTTATTATTTAGTGACACTGGTTAACAAAATTCAATAAGTTTCAAGTTACAGTTCAACAGTTAGTCAAATATATTTTGCATTGTATGTTCACCATAAATAGATTTCTTTCTGTTACCATACATTTGATCCCTTTTACCCCATCTACACTCTGGTAACCAGTAGTCTATTGTTTATGTACATGAGTCTGTTTTTTTTTTTTTTTTTGGTCATGTTTGTTGCTTTTAAAAGATTTATCTCATGTATAAGTGATATGATGTGATTTTCAACTTTTTCTATCTGGTTTATTTTGCTTTAGCATGATTATCTCAGGGTCCAGTCACAAATGGCAGTATTTCATCTCTTATATCTGAATATTCCATTCTACACACACACACACACACACACACACACACACACACACACACACCCCACATTCTCTTTATGTAATCATTTATTGTATGACATTTTGATTGCTTCCATGTACTGGCCACCATGAATAATGCTGATATGAACATCGGTGTGCAAGTATCCTTTCTAATATATGTTTTCAAGTCTTTGGGGTAAATACCCAGTAGAGAGATTGCTGAATCATATGGTAGATTCTTAGTTTGTTGGGAACCTCCATACTGTTTTGCATAGTGGCTGCACCAGTTTGTAGTCCCACCAGCAGTGTATGGAATTACTTTTTCTCCACATCCCCTTCAACACTTGTTATTATTTTTCCTGTTGATAATACCTATTCTAACAGGTGTGAGATGGTATCTCATTGGGTTCTGATTTGCATTTCATTAATAGCTAGCAGTGTTGAGTATCCTTTAATATGTTTGCTGGCTATTTGAATGTCTTTTTGGGAGAAGTATCTGTTCAGGTCCTCTGCCTATTTTTTATGGCATTGTTTTTTTGTTGTTGTTGTTGTTATTGAGTGGTATGAGATCTTTGTATATTTTGGATATTAGGCCCTTATTGGAGGTGTTGCTTGCAAATATATTTTCCCATTCTAATGATTGCCTTTTTACCTTGTTGATGGTTTCTTTTGCTGAGCAGAATATTTTTAGTTTGACAGTACCAGTCATTTATTTTTGCTTTTACTTCCCTTGCCTTCGAGGTCAAATTCATAAAATTCTCTGTCCAAGGTCCATGAGTTTAATTCTTATGTTTTCTTCAATGCAATCTATTGTTTCAGGTCTTCTAGTCAGACCCTTAATCCATTTTGAGTTAATTTTGGTGTATGGTGATAGACAACAGTCTAGTTTCATTCTTTTGCAAGTGGCTTTCCAGTTTCCTCATTACCATTTATTTAAGAGACTTCTCTTTCTCCACTGTATGTTTTCGGTCTTTTATTGGAAATTATGTGCCCATATAAACATAAGTTTATTTCCGGACTCTCAATTCTGTTCCACTGGTCTATGTGTCTGTTTTTCTGCCAATACCATGCTGTTGTGATTACTGTCACTTTGTAGTATAATCTGAAGTTGGGCAGAGTGATGCCACCAGCCTTATTCTTTTATCTCAGAATGGCTGTGATAATTTGGTCTTTTGTGCTTCCATACAAATGATGAATTTTGTTCTATTTCTTTAAAAAATGCTGATGGGATTTTGATAGGGATTGCATTAAATCTGTATAATGCTTTAGGTAGTAAAGTCATTTTAACTGTGTTGAGTCTTCCAATCCAAGAACACAAAATATCTTTCCATTTCTTTGTATCTTCAATTTCTTTTAATAGGGCCTTGTAGTTTTCATTACATAGGTCCTTCACATGTTTTAGTAGATTTATTCTTAGGCATTTTATTATTTTTCTTTTAATTTCAAAAATAATTATTTTTTCAAAATTTTTTTCTGACAATTATTATTACAGTATAGAAACACTATGGATTTTTGAACATTGATTTTATATCCAGAAACTTTACTATATTTGCTTATTGTTTTAGTAGTGTTCTTGTGGAGTTTTTATATTTTTCTATATAATCATGTCATTGTATATAGTACTTCTTTATTTTCTATTTGGATGGCTTTTAAATCTTTCTCTTGCCTGACTGCACTTGTTAGAACCTCTGTTGCAGAGATGGTTTGGAATAAGAGTCGGTGTCTGGAAATGTTTAACTTACATGGATAAAGGAGAGGAGGATGGACAATACTTGCCACTCAGCTCCTATCTCCATGACCTTTTAATAAGTTTCACAACAATGCTGGCTTTGTAATTTAATAATAGTTACTCTCAGGTCAGTAGATACAAGCTACAGCCAACTCCCAGATTCAGCCTCAAAGCCACAACTGTGTTCTCAGCTACTTCCTCTCAAGTATCTTTTTCTTATTCTCTTAAGTATCTTTTTCTAGTCCCTAGAGCAAGAAGTCTTGGAATCGATCAGGTGTATGTGCCCTCCCTGCAATGTGTCCTTGTGTGCAAGTCCACATTTGCTTCCATTGTTCTTGTTGCTCCAAGCACCAGACATCCTGCCAGGACCGCAGGCATCTCTTACAACAACCTCCAATATTATTTTGAATAACAATGGTGATAGTGGACAGCCTTGTCTTGTTCCTAATCTTAGAGGAAAGGCTTTTAGTTTGCCACCATTTAATATAATGTTGGCTGGGAATTTGTCATTTATGGACTTTATTATGTTAAGGTACTTTCCTTCTATATCATTTTTGTTGTTTTTGATCATAAATAATCATATCTTGTCAAAGGTTTTTTCTACATTTAATGATATGATCATATGATTCTTATTTTTTAAAATGTTTACGTGGCTTATCACATTAATCAATTTGCATATGTTGCACCATCCCCGTGTCCCTGGGATGAAGCCCACTTGATCATGGTGTATAATCATTTTAATATGTTGCTGTAGTTGGTATCTTGTAGTTGGTATATGTCGCTAGTATCTTATTTAGGATTTTTGCATCTGTGTTCATGAGAGATATTGTGTGTTTCTTTACCCAGTTTTAGTATTTGGGTAATTCTGGCTCAAAATGAGTAAGAAAGTATTGTCTCCTTTTTGACTTCTTGGAATAGTTTGATGAGAATAGGTATTAAATCTTTGAATATTTGGTAGAATTCACTGGTGAAGCCATCTGGTCCTATATTTTTACTTTTTGGTAGGTTTTTGATGATTGTTTCAATTTCCATGCTGATTGGTCTATTTAGATTTTCCAGTTCTTCTTGATTCAATCTAGGAAAATTGTATCTTTCTAAGTACTTGTCTATTTCATCTAGGTAATTAAGTTTGGTGTTATATACTTTTTCATAGTATTCTTTTATGATTATTTGTATTTCTGTGGTGTCTGTCATAATTTCCCCTCTTTCATCCCTAATTTTGTTTGTGTCCTTTCTCTTTTTTCTTTGGTGAGTCTAGCCAGGGGTTTCTCAATTTGATGAATCTTCTCAAAAAAACCCAGCTCTTTGTTGCATTTTTCTATTGTTTTGTTTTCACATATTCTGCTCTTATTTTGATTATTTCTTTTCTTCTGCTAATTTTAGGCTTCATTTGTTTTTTTTCTAGTTTTTAAAGATGAAGCATTAGGTTATTTTGGTTCGTTCTTGTTTTTTTTTGAGATAGGCCTATAATGATATGAACTTTCTTCTTCTGACTGCTTTTGTCATGTCCCAAAAGTTTGATATGTTATACTATCATTATCATTCATTTCTGTGTATCACTTGATCTCTCTCTCCATTTCTTATCTGATCCAGTCATTCTTTAGTATCATGTTGTTTAATCTCTATGTATTTGTACTTCTTCCTGCTTTCTTTTTACAGTTGATTTCCAGCTTTAAATCATTATGATCAGAGAACATGGTTGGTATTATTTCAATCCTATTTCAATCCTCTTATATTTGAGGCTATCTCTGTGTCCCAATATGTGGTCAATCCTTGAGAATGTTCCATGTGCATTAGAGAAGAAAGTATAAGCAGCTGTTTTGGGATGAAAGGACTGTAAATGTCAGATATGTCCAGTTGGTCAAGTGTCCTTGAAGGATGTTATTTTCTTACTGATTTTCTGTTTGAATGATCTGTCTATATCCAACAGTGGGGTATTTAGGTCCCCTACTATAATAGTGTTTTGGTCTGTTTCTCCCTTTAGTTCTATTAGTAATTGCTTTATATATCTAAATATATCTATATCTAATCTATATCTCTATCTAATCTATATCTCTATCTATCTATCATCATTATTATTATTTTTATTATCTATCTATCTATCTATCTATCAGGGCTCCCTGATTGGGAGCATAGATATTATTAAGTGTTATGTCTTCTTGGTGAATGCTTCCCTTTATCATTATGAAGTGTCCCTCAGTATCTTTCTTTGCCTTTTTTATTTTGAAGTCTATTTCATCTGATATTAGTACCACTACTCATGCATTTCTCTGAATGTCATTTGTTTGAAATATTTTTCAACCTTTCTCTTCAATTTACAGTCCATTTACATTTAGAGTGATTATTGAAATATGAGGGGTTTTTTACTTTTTATCTTTTATCTTTTAATTTCTAGTAGCTCGTTTTTTCCTACTGTGTCCTTATCCCTTTGCTCATGTTTGTTGTTATTTTGTTATTGGGTTTTGTGGATTTTTCCTCTGGTCCTTCTAGTTTTATGTTATATACTTAGGTTCTGAAATTTGGTGTGTGTTTACCATTACAAAAATGTAAAGGATAGTTATAAATATATACACATACACACACATATACGCATACATGCATACATATATTATATATATATATATGTGTGTGTATATATATATATATATTCGTTCATTTTATTCAGCATTCGCCTTATCTCCATTCTCCTCCATGAATTTAGATCTCTGATTCTTCCCCTTTTCTATTATTGTTGCCTCAATTTGTCCCTATGTATGCTGAACATTCTTTGCTGTTTTGCAATAGCAAATCTTTTCTTATTGTTTAAGCTTATAATGCCCTGTTCTCCATAAGGGTTGCACTATGTTTTATCTGCCTGCTAGCACCTTACTACTAGTTATGTATTTTTTTTTGTCATTTTTTTTCAGGTGAGCTGAGTCTTTTCAGTATTTCCTGAAATGTAGGCCTTGTAGTGGTGAATTCCCTCAATTTTTATATGTCTGGAAAGGTCTTTATTTCTCCTTCAAATCTAAAGGAGAGCTTTATTGGATACATTATTCCTGGTTGGTATTCATTTCATTTAATAATTTGAATATTTGATTTCACTCCTTTCTGGCTTGTAAGGTTTGTGCTGAGAAGTCCTAAGATAATCTAATGACTTTTTCTTTATCAGTTATCGTCTTCTTTCTCTAGCTGCCCTGAGAATTCTTTCTTCACCATTGATTTTTGATAATTTGAATATAATTAGTCTTGGAGAAGGCCTTTTTGGGTTGAGAATATTGGGCATTCTGTTGACTTCTTGAATTCCAAACTCCAGTTCATTCCTTAGATTTGAGAAATTCTCATCAATATTTTTCTGAAAATGTTTTCTGATCTGTGCTCCTTTTCCTCCCCTTTGAGAATGTCTTATTCTTATGTTTCCTCTCCTAATGGTATCAGCTAGTTTTTGTATTTGTCTTTCATTATTTTTCATTCTTTGGTTCCTTTCTTCTTCTTTCTGATTCATTTCTAGATTTCTGTCTTCAATATCACTGATTCTTTCCTCCATTTGATCAACTCTATTTTCCAAGCTTGCTATTTTATTCTTTATCTGTTTTACTGTGTTCTTCATTTCCAGAAATTCTATTTGGTTCAATTTCAGAGTTTCTGTCTCCTTGCTAAAAAATTCATTCTGCTGATCTAGTTTTTTCAATTCCTGGAATTATTAATATGAATTATTTTGGATCTCATTGAAGTTTTCAGAAGTACAACCCTGAATTCTCTGTAATCTAAGTTGCATATTTCTATGTTTTTGAGCTTATTTTCTGGATACTTTTTCTCTTTTTTTTCTGTGCTTCCTGTTCACCTTGGTTGTTCATGATATTTAATGAACTATTTCTCCACCTGAGCACAAATGGAAGTGTAGTCTATTCTTTTCTTTTTTTCACCAAATATTTAGCATATAAAGGTCTCTCTTTAGCCTGTTGGTTTCCAGTAGGTGGCATCTAAGCCTCTTGGATCTCTGCTTTATTTAAAGTCTTAACAATGCCTTTTTTTTCTTATAAATATTTAATCACAGTCACTACTCTCAGACTCAGTCCCTGTCAGGTTAGCAACAGTTTCAGTAGATTTTGCTCATATACTCGTACAGCTCTGTGGTATTCAGTCTTGGAGGACTTGTAGGTGGTGCATTGCCTCTGGGTTTGAAGTTGAGGGTTGTAGCTCAGCCTGTTTTGCAACCATGGCTGGTAATAATCAGCTATTACTTTTCTGCCATCCCCATTTTGTTTTTCTTTTTGCCCTGATCCCTAGGTACTGCCACTATGTGGAACTCATTCCTCTCTCAGGCAGGGCTTTTCAGAGAAACTGATACTACCTCTTTTCCTGCAGGGAGATCCAGCTGAGAGAGGCAGCTTATTTGTTTCTTCCAGTCTACTGTTCGACTCCCAGAGTTCTGACCTGTGGAGTTCTTATGCACAGATCACTCGCTCAGATGTGCTTTTGTGCAGGTTGAGTGTTATTGAGTTTTAGATGTTCAGTTTATTGTTTTCTCAAGGGGAGAGACCTGGGGACATCTCTCACTCCATAACGCTTCTCAATATGTTTTAATTGCCATCTTTTTTAAGAAACTTAAATTTTTATTTCTCTTTGACAAAGAATCAAATGTGTTTTTAATAGAAGTTTTTTTATTTTCAGTTTCTTTCTTTTATTTTTCAATTTTAGTAATATTTCTGCAGCATGTATTTTTTTCTTTGAGATTTCTTTTGGTTTAGTATATAATTAATGTTCAAAATAAATATTTTATTTGTATTTGAAAATAAATCACATGCTCAATATTTGTATCTAAGTTTAAATCTGAAGATATGAATTTATTATATATTTTTAGATTTTGATGACTATCACTCATTTCTGTCTACTAGTTCTCAATGCAAGAAAGAAATTATTTGTTTTATCTATTTTATTGACTCAAGACCTGAGGGCAAACATTGCTGGAAGTGGAATATTCTTCTAAAGAGAAATTTAAAAGTAAAATATAAATATGTTTTTGAAATCAAATTAGTAATTTTTTTAATATAAATAAAACTGAATAAAATCTAAGCTGTTTTTATGGTTTCTCAAAAAAAGCAATGAATACTATCTTATATGCACTGTAGCTACAACTGAATGTAATCAGTTAAGTGTCCATTAATCAGTTTACTTATGAGATAATGCTTATAAGTATCTATAAATATTGGATTATGAAAGGAATAAAACACAAAATATGGGCTATACTAGAGAAAAAAATGACATTATTTATTTTTTTGTGGTAGAAAATACTAAACATTTTTTAGTTTCAGGCAGGAGAGTTACCAGTTCTGACAAGAAACGTTGTTGAAGATGTTCATAATTACTAACAATTAGCTTTAGTAGAATATAGTGAAGTCATATTAGAGAAAAAGAGTTGAGAAAGTAGCAAGTGATTAGATTCCTGTAAAACAAGTTTCTTGACTTTATATTTTTAATAATTTAAAGCTGTGTGCTGTTAAATAAGAACATCATTTATTAGAGGTGAGGAGTTTATATTTGAAGTAACCTGAAGTAGCAATATTTGTAGTTAGTTTTTCTTTCATGAAAACTGAGTCAAATAAACAGATTAATTCCCTCTTCAGACCACTTATTGAGAGCATATTATTTTATGAATACAATTTTTGCTGCTGTTTACTAAATCTAGAGTTACTTCTCCATAACCAAATCAATTTTATTATTGAATAAAATTCATTGAATAAACAAATCAATTACACATTCAATGAAGTTATCAATTGTAAACAAGTTTACCTTACGAATTAAACAAATCAACAAGAAAAGTGACTTTTTTTTATCATACAGATGATGCTTTAGTAATGCAGCCTTTCAGAAATGTGGAATATGTATTGTGTAGGATTTAAACACTATAGTACTAGTCTGAAAGAGTGGGGTTTCAATCCTAATTTTATCACTTAAAATTTCTATAATATGGTAAGTCATTAAATCGCTCTGGACAGTAGTGTCCTATATATTATTGGAGTAGGTTGTTTTCTGTAACATTGTTTTGAGAAATAAGATAATGCATGTAAAGTACTTACCACAAATCTTAGAACACAGTATTCTAAAAAGAAAAAGGTCTATTCTTAATGTCATTCAATATGTGGGCCTATTTCTCAATTACAGATATATTTTACTGGATCTCAACCCCTGAATTATAAAATATTTTCTAACTGAATTAACTTAACAAATATAAACAATTCCAAACCATTTATTTTCTTTCTCTGATACCCTTACCAATAGTCTTTCACATTAGATGTGAAAGATTCTCACACCTTATTGATTACTTAACTGTGTCTTAAGAGATTAATAATAAATAAGAAAGAGAGATGGAAGCCATTTCATATTTTGAAAACATGATAAAATAATGGTGATGTATATTTTCTTTAGTTTGAATGACAATCACTAATATAAATAATATATTTTATAGGATCCTTTCACTGTAAGACTTATGAAAGATCATCATATCCTATACCATTAATCATTAACCAGAAAATGAACAATCTTTTCAGTACAAACTAAAATTATTTTGAAATATTTGTTTTCTATCATTATATTCATGGTAGAATGCTATTTTCATATGTGCTTTACTGTTAAATTTGGAGATGGGAGGCATATTCTAGTTGACAGACAGTAAACTTTGTCAGAAGGAAACCATGTACAGCATTAATGAAAAAATTGAACACCAAGATTGAATGGTACTATGTGGCAAATGTGAGTTACATCAAAAATTTCACCTCAAATATATTTAGTTAACAACAAATACAAATGAATTCTATAAAATATTATCATATAAAATGATTACAGAATGTTATTGACAATAAATAAAGAATAGAAAGCAAGAGGAAATAGAATGTAAGAGGTATATCTTTAGGAAAAAAAAAGCCAATACAAATGACTGATAACACAGGATGATAAATCTTATTAACAGTGTTGGCAGTCAATTCTCTAAATATTTTCATGTATCTGCAAAATCAGGGTATAGTTGACAAAAAATTATAGGTAACCTGTACTCAAATATAATTGAATGTCAGACATATTTTGAAAATTTGTGAATTGTTCCAGTAAGATTTACACATTTCTTACATTTAAAATGGTAATAAATTTGATAACCTAGATGAAATGGGTAAATTTTTAAAAAGATACAATTTACTAAACTCACAGAAGAAATTAATCATCTAAATAGAATTATACATATTCAGGAAATTGAATCAATGATTAAGAACCTTGACAAACAGAAAGCACCAGGCCCAGATGGATTTATTGGTGAATTCTACCACATAGTTAAGGAAGAAATTATATAAAGTCTTTATAATGTCTTTCAGACAACAGTAGTAGAGTGAATAATTCCTAATTCATAAAACCATCATTAACCTGTTATCAAAACCAAAGACATTATTAACCTGTTTCATAAACAAAGACACAAAAACCCTCAACAAAATATTAGCAAATCAAGACCAACAATGTATAAAAATAATTACATACCATGACCAAGTGGAATTTATGCCAAGTATGAAAAGATGGTTCAACACTTAAAAACCAATTAATATAATTCATCATATCAAAAGACCAAGGAAGAAATAAGACAGAATTATACCAACAGGTACAGAAAAAGCATCTGACAAAATCCAATACCCATCCATTATAAATTTTCTCAGCAAACTAAGAATAAAGGGTAATTTCTTTAACTTGATAAAGAACATCAGCCAAAAAATTACAACTAATATCATACTTCCTGGAGAGAAACAAGCTTTCCACCAAGATCAAGTCAAGGATGTCACTTCTTACTACTTCTACTCAATATCTTATTGGAAATAGTTGCTAGTGCAATAAATCAAAATGAATGAATAAATAAATAAATAAAAGGCATATAGATTGAAAGAGGAAATAAAACTGTCGTTCAGAAATGACATGATTGTCAATGTAGAAAATTTCAAATTATCAACAAAATAACTCGTTGAACAAACAAGCCATTATAATAAAGTTGTGAGACACAAAATTTATATACAGACATCAATTACCTTTTTGTATACCAGCAATGAACAATTGAAAATTGAGGTTAAAAATACAAATAATAAGAAAAACTTAGGGATCTCTCCTCTTTCTTCATGTCCTTCAGAGCAAAGGTCATTCTCTCTCCCTCCAGAGGGATAACAAATGTGCCAGCAGTTTCTATATATGCTTGGAATTTTATAATTTCAAGTTTTTTCTCATATGCTGCAAATACCTAAACATGCAGGGTGATCTGGCCCACATAACAATGCTTTGTCAGAAACTGAAATACAGGGAACTGAAACAAAATGCTGGCAGGAAACAAAAGGTCTTCTCCCTAGTCTAGATTCTTTTTAGCTCAGACTTAATTTAGACTTAAATATTTTGGCAAAGAATATAGAATACACTTGCAGGGTCATGGTCCTGTTGAAGGCTCTGGATGCCAATGGGAATAAGTAATGGGTATCTAAACAATCTAATCACAATCCTGCTTAGTCTAAAAGAAAAGAATTAGACCAGATGAACATAATAAAATATCCTGGATTCATCTAGTCTAATTCTCTTCTTTTCTAGATAAGTAAATTAGAGCTCAAAGATATATCTATCCAATTTAGGAAAGCCAGAGTCTAATGAATGCTTCCTGCTTTTCAAGCACTGGTAGAAGCTTTTTTGTATCTGGAACAATTCTGTATAGAATCACGGCAGAAATTAAAACAGACTCTCATGGACAATAGACTAGTGGTTACCAGATGGTAGTGGGGAGACAAAAGTGGGGAGGTAGATGGAGTAAAGAGGGTCAAATATATGGTGATAGAAAGAAATCTTACTATGGGAGGTAAACACACAATGTAAATATATATATGCCCTACTGTTAAAATGTACAGCTGAAACTTATCAGATTTCGTTAATCAATGTTGCCATAAAAAATTAATTAGAAAAAAGAAAGCAAACAAATAAAATTTTAGATAATTTTTTTTTTTTTTAAGGCAGAAATTAATTCCAAATCTTCTCACCCCAGATTCAGATTGTTTTCCTCCACATCAAATATCCTCTCCTTCAGACTCTGGCTTAAATATTACATTTATTACAAAATAATTTCTGTCATTTTATGTTCTCAATTTTAATCAAAATAACCCCTTATCCATCATTTTAAGAAGCAAATTTGATAAAATGAATCCTGCTGTTAATAAAGATAGCTGCAGACAGTAGTAACCTGGGCAAACAGCCATGTTGATTTGGCAACTGAGTACTGCAAGCCACTTCTCTATCTACACTTGGCTCTTTGTGTTTAGAGTTTCGCTTATATAATTTTTTTTTCTTTTTTCATTCTTTCGTTACCCTCATTTGCAAAGTATTTTTTTGCAATTATTGTCAGTAAACTCAAAAGTTTTTCTTTTTAAAAATGTTTTCTATTCAAAAGCAAAGTAATCTAAAACAAAATACTGTTAACCATCATCTTTTTGTCTACTCTCATCCCACAGCCTTTCATAACAATTTATACCATTTCAGGTATGCTACTCCCTACAATCCATTCTATCATCCTGCCTAGGATAACATTTCCGAAATTTATGCAAAATATTTTAGGAAGATAAAAGTAGTGATATCTAAAAGTTTTAAGTGCTTTGTTTGTGATTTAACTTTAATTTTCAGAACAGTGCTGTAATGTACATATTCATTTTCTTCAAATCTATGGATGAGGAAACTGAGGCCAACAAAAGTTAAATAAATAGCTTCAGGTAAAACAAATAGCAAGTGAAGGGTCTCGGATTCAAATTTAGTCAAGTCATAAAACTGAAAGCAACAAACAAACATGACAAACACTCACAGACAAGGACAGAGGATTAGTGGTTATCAGAGGAAAGTGGAGAGGAGAGAGCTAAGTAGGGGTAACGGGATCAATTATTTGGTGAAGAAAGAAAATTTAACTTTGGGTGGTGAACAGTGAAATATATATGACATATTATCGAGTTGTATACTTGAAAACTATTTTATTTTATTAACCAATGTCACCCCAAGAATTTTAATAAAAAATGTTTTGTTAACACCTATTCTTGGTTAGTACAGATATAATATATTTATACACATATTACATACAAATTATGCTAAAGAATGTCAAGAAGTTATCATCTAAAATAAAATGTCTTTCCAACAGCAACAATAACAAAAGATCACATTTTTGGAGTCAAACCTTGAGTCTTACTACTCTCCTTATTATCTTGCTAATAATCTTGGTCAATTCTCCATGCCTCACTTCTTTCTCTCTCAAGAGGATGTGATAATCACTTATCATAGTGGTGCTGTAAGATTGAGATAATGAATGCAAAAGTCTAAGAACAGCATTAGTTCTATATGAAGTTCTCAATTAAAATGTGTTTGTATGAACATAAATGTCACAAATATTCTTTGGAATGGGACTTCACTGCTTTATAAATCTGGAAATATTTATTTTGGCAGTTGAGTTGCATATTACAAACTTTTAAGATGAATAGTTTTATTTACTTTTAGACTGCTCCTTTTTTGGACTGAAAGGAGCCACTTTCACAAGCCCCTTTATTTATGCAAATTATTATTCATGTATTTGGTTTATATAAATTTATTTATGGCTATTGTTTTTGGGCAAGGCCTGGATTCAGAGAAGTAACTCAAATACAAATAATTCAGGTTGTGATGCTAATGTAGGGGAGGAAAAAAATATTTTCCTCTCCCCATTTTAATTTTTCTGGCTAGGGTCTCTAAATTGGAGTGGTAAAAGACTAATTAACAAGAAAAAAGGAAGTTAATCTATGTATATGTACATTTTATATATACATAGATGTACTTTGAGATGAGTAACTCAAAACAGTAGTTAGAAGTTGGACTTAGTATCTTAATGAAATAGTATCTTGATAGTATCTTAATGAAAAAGAATACATTTTTAGAAAAGTGACTCCCAAAAAGGAAAAGGGAGCTTATAGGGGCAGCAAATTATGGGAAAACAAGTATATAGGGAAATAAATATATGGTAGATAAGAGCTAATTTTCGTAGTTTGTTATATAGATTCCTCAGATGTAGTTTCTGGGCAGATATGAGTCTAGAGTTGTCCCTGGTGATTTAAGGTCTGTCCTTCTTGGTGAGGAGGAGAGATGACACATTTACAAATTTATGTCCTGCTTTTAGGCAAATAGGAGGAGGGCAGAGAGCTTTTCTTATATTTGCCTTTTCTCAGTTGCTGTCAGCTCAAAATAACCCTTGTACCAAAGTGGCATATTTGGGGGCGGCATATTCTGCAACCCTTCACTAGGAATTCTATTTAGTAATACAGATTGAGATCATTAGCAGAACTATACTTTTCTTGTCAAGAGTAAAATGAGTATTCTGGAATATAATTGGAATGGGTTAGGTTCTTCCGAATAAATTCTACACAATTGGAAACATTTCAGGAGCTAAAAATGCTAAGGCTGTTAATTTCTCACATGAGATCAGCAGCAGAAAAGAGAAGCCTAAGAGAAGGAGGCTAAGGGAGGAGTCATTTCCTTCTCTTACACTGGAGAAAAATCTGTGAGAAAGAAGTGAATGGGACTAGTGCCAGCAGTTTGGACTGATCTTCATGGAATTTTGTAGAATTGAATGAGCCAGATTTGGTATATGTCCAGTCAGCTGTTGAGATAGGCAGGGCAGGCTGCAGGTCCATAACATGGGTTCACCTGACCTTTCCAGTCATCAAGTTCCAATAAGTCCCACAGCCTACTCAACCCTACACCGATGATTTAAGGAGAAGAGTATCTTTTTCTGCATGACAAAATGGGAATGTGAGTAGTAATTGTAAGTGGAGGAGTTATGGTCAGTTTGTCTATCTTACTGAACAACAAAGACAATACAGTGGCATAAAGATGAGACACTTATTCTAGATTAATTATCAACAAATTAATATTTGCTTACAGATGTACTACAAAATACTTAGAAAGAGAGGAATAGGACAAAAACAAAATAAATTTTATTTGGCTTTTATTTCCTTTAGTAATGAATAGATGACAGTAATTTATATTGCTGTAGCCTAAATCATTTTAATAATACATCAGATTTGTTTCATATTTTCATTAGAGAAACTATATTGATGTAACACTTGTAAGAACACAGAAGATCTTGAATTTAACTAAAATAATCTATTGTAATGAACCATAATTAAACTTTTTGGGAATAACAGAATTTTTATGCTTTAGTTTTGTACTTTTTTTATACTTTGTTGAGTATAAAATGTTAGAAGAATATTAAAATGGATTCAGATAGTTAAGATGATGTGTCAGAAGGAAAAAGAACACATTTAATTCTTCTAGTTCTGCTGTTTACTTAGGTGGTGATGGAATAAAAACTTACAGCATTATAGAGATAGAAATGATCTTAAAGAGTATTTAGATTAGTAGTTCTCAAAACTTTAAAAAAAAATTTAAATCACATGAAAGTTTAAACATAAAATAGCTAAAAGCAAAGTTGCTCTATTAAAATAGGGGTCTTACCTGCTCTTATCTTTCTTCTTGTCTCCCTGAAATCACATCATTAGAGGTACTTCCAGAAGAACTCGAAGAATCCTTGTGGGTTTAAATTCTGTGATTTGGTGCAAGGCTTCAGTTTAGACATAAAATGAATTCAGAGGCTACTTAGTGGAAGAATGAGCATGAGAAAGGCACTGTTCCCCTGACTGTGTTCATTGGCCACCCCAGTGGACTCTGCTGCTTCGCTGTTCTCTGCTGCTCCCATAGGTTTTACCCACTATGGGTAAATTCTTTCAATATGAGTATCCTGGCTGCATCAAGTTAAGAAAACTCATGAGAAATCAAAGGAAAGAACTTTCAAATTGAGGAAGTGAGAGTGAACAGAGAAGAAAGAAATTTTAACAATTATTTCTGTGTACAAAGTCTAAGTCAGTTTGGTTCATAATAAGATTGATCTGATATATCCAGAATCTCTGCGTATCTTTTATAGTTTTGGTGCTCCCCCCCTTTTTTTTTAGTGCATAAGTGTATGAAACAGTTATTGATATAGCTCACATATAATTTTTACTTTGAATTTATTAAAATGAGGAAATAACTGTCTTTAAACTACTATGTATGCTAATTTCTTTTCTTTCTATATTAAAAACAGTATTTTCTTTGAAATATTGTTTTTTTAAATCTCGTTATTTAACATTGAAAGTAATTTATGTTTGAAGAATTCCATTTTAAAAAAAGAAACATTTCTTCAAACTCTAGTCTCTATTTTGTGCAGGTGAAAACTGCTAAAGGCCTTATTTTTCTGTGTATGTATTAACATATGTAAATATCTAAGCACACTCCTCCCGTACACATATAGGCAAACACAGTCAAAATCTTTTGGCCCTTGAAAATCAATAGAAATGTTGAAATATTTTTAAAGACCTCTTTAATAATGCAAGTATAAAACACAATGAGCAAAACAAACTCATTAGAGGGAACCTGAGATAATTATTTTATTCTATTTATCTTGGCCTGGTGCTTTACTTTTTGGAAGGTTATTTGTTATTGATTCAATTTCTTTATTAGATTTAGGGCTAGGACAATGATCTTTTAAGAAAATTTTAATAAATGCTTATTTTTTCTTTGTAGTTACCAATTGAATTACTTTATATTCTTTTGTGGCGATCCATATTTTCAACTGGGATGGTTTTCCTTCTTCTTGAAGGACTTTAATATTTCTTGCAATGGGAATCTGCTGATGATGAACATTTTTAGCTTTTCCATATCTGAAAAGTTTTTATTTACTTGTATATTTTTAAAAAAATTTTATTATAGAATTTCAATGGACAATTCTCTACATTATACATGTTTCTCTACTCTGTTTTTGCTTTTTCTTTTCCAATGAAAAATCTGCTGTTATTCTTACATTTATTCTTTTTTATGTAATACTTTCCTTTCTCTGGCTGCTTTTAACGTATTTATCCCTGGTTTTGAACAATTTTATTATAATGTGCCTTGTAATTTTCTTTAGATTCCTTGTTTGGGAATATCAGTCATATTTTTAGAGAGTTAACTAACTATTTGTTTTCATCATATTTTAATTTTTTTTGTTTTATTCTTCAAACGTGTTTTTCTGCCCTCGTCTCTTTTCTCCTTTGAAGACGACTATTACACATATATAAAGCTGACTAAAATTGTCTCAGAGTTCACTAATTCTGGTTATTTTTAAATTATTATTTTTTTGTTTTATTTTGCTAAGCTTCTATTGCTATATCTTTAAGATTATGATTTTTCTTTGGCAATGTCAACTCTGCCATTAATCCTGTCCCATGTATTTTATCACACTGTTGTTTTAATTCTAGAATACAGATTTGGGTCTTTTTTTAATATATAGTTTCCATAAAGCTACTTAACTTTTTTAGCATATGTGCTAAAGTTGTAATAATTTTCTTAATGTTCTCTCTGCTAATTTCTAATATCTATGTCAATTCTGGATTATTTTTAGATGCATGATATTTCCCCTCATTGGAGATTTTATTTTTTTGATTCCTTTCATGCTTGATAAGGTGTCAAATATTTTTTAATTTTTGTAAATATTCTTTAACTTTTTTTTACAGAACAGTTAAATTATTCAGCAACACTTTGGTAATTTTGGGTCTTGCTTTTAAGATTTGTTAGGAAGGCTTGAGAACTTTTTAGTGTGTGGCTAATTGTATCCCACAACTAAAGTCAGGTCCTTCTATGTGCTTTACCTAAAGTTCTGTGAATCATGAGGCTTTCCAGTACCACTGATGGGAACAGGTACTATTTCCAGCTCTGTGTATGCATCCATCACTGTTAAATTTAATTATTTCAGGTGTTTGTTCCCTGGCCTTGGTTAGTTTCCTTAAATGTACTCCTTGGTTAAGTACCCAGCTGAATATTAAAGGAATGATCTTCTGATCTCCAGAATTCTCTTTTTGGGAACTCTTTCCTCACTAGCACTCTGTGCTTTGAATTCTTGCTACTTTGATCTCCCAGGACTCTCAGCTTCATGTAACTAAGGTAGGAATCTGTAGGACTAACATAGGTTTATCCTCCTTATTCCCCAGACTGAAAATTCTCTTAGTGAAGTAAGTTTGGGTCTTACTTCCTAGGACTGATCTCCCTCCCCCATTTCTTAGGGGGATCCTTTTTTACTTTGTGATGTCCAATGTCTTAAAAACTTTTTTTCATAATTTTGTTAATTTTTTAAAACTGTTTCATTGAGAACATAAATGTGGTTCCTGTTATTTCATCTTGGCCAGAAGCAGAAGTCTGTTACTGTTTTTTTTTAACTTCTTATTGATACCTCATTTATTTTTTTTATTGGAACCATTATTCATTTCATTAATGTCAGCTTATAAATATATTGTCATTTATATTTAAAATGTTTTCATTTTGCTCTCATGCTTAATGAGTTCCGGAGCTAAATGTATAAAACTAGATTCATAAATTTTCTGTTAGAAAATCAAAGATATATTTAGATTGACTCTTGACCCTTTATTTATTGCTCTACTGCATCTAACTGTCATTCTTCTTGTTTTTCACTACTAGATTTCTAGATGTTTTTTCTGCTTAGGTCTTATGATTGTTCAATTTATGCATTTGGATCTTTTCTTTATTTTAATTCATAAAAGCTGTAAAGTTCTAGTCCATTCTCTTCTGCTATAATCTGTCTCACACTGTTTATTCTCCCATCTGTAAACTATCATTATAAATATGTTGGAATCTCTGTTTCTTTCTCTCTTCTTCCTATTGCCCATTTGTTTATCTTTCTGTGCTTTATAAATGCTTATTTCCTCATGCCAGTTTTTAAAATATTCTTATGCTATTTATATTGTAAAAATCACTGTCTATATTTTTCATTTCTAAATGTCATTTTGTTCTTTTACATAAAGTATGAAAGTTTGTTTTCTGAGGGAATTCTAATTCTTTGTCACATTTGTTCCAGGACTGGGATTTCAAGTTTTCATAAGATTCCAGTCAAGATGGTGAAGTAAGTAAACTCTGTGCTTACCTCCTCCCATGACCACATCAAAATTAAATTATAGAACAACCATCATTGAGAACCGCTTGAAGGCTATAGAAACAGAATTCCCATAACTAAGTATTAAAGAAGAAAACAAGTGGAGACTAGTAGGAGGGACAGAGATACAGAACAGGCATTCGCACACCCATGGTGTGGTAATTACAATTAAGAATCAGGAGTGATATCTCAGCTATAGAGATCTCTCCTGAAGAGCGAGGGGTCCCAGTCCCACACTTGGTGGCAGGCCTCAGACCACACTCGAGTAAAACTCAACCAGCTCTACAAATGATATACCCAATGGGCATACTTGGCCACCACCACAGCCCCACTAATGTGATTCCCACTCCATGGGATCATCTTCCTCATGATAGCTTATCTGCTATAGTCATGGTCAGTCCTCATGGCCAGTCAGACTGAGAGTCAGCTCCATCCACAGACATTGCAACAACAACCAAGGCTAAACTACAATAGGAAGGCACACATAACCCACACAGGGGACATCCCTGGAGCATCTGGCTCAGGTGACTAGGGATATAGTGCCATTGGGCTCCACAGGACACCTTCTATATAAAGCCACTCTGTCAAGACTAAGTGATTTAGAAGATCTACCTAATACATAAAAATAAACACAGGAAGTCAGCCAAAATGAGGAGACAAAGAAATATAATCAAAATAAAAAAATAGACAAAACTTCAGAAACAGAACTAAACCAAATGGGGGCAAGCAATCTATCAGATACAGAGTTCAAAACACTGATTATAAACAAACAGCAAGTGCTGGGGAGAATGTAGAGAAAAGGGAATCCTCATTCACTGTTGGTAGGATTGTAAACTGGTACAGCCATTATAGAAAACAATATTGAGATTCCTCAAAAATTAAAAGTAGAACTGTTATATGACTCAGCAATATCACTTCTGGATATTTATCTGAAGAAATCCAAAACGCTAATTAAAAAAGGTATACACATCCCTACATTCATTACAGCTTTATTTATAATAGCCAAGTATCCACTGATATATGACTGAATAAAAAAAATATGGCACACATATATAATGGAATACTACTCAGTCATAAAAATGAATTAAATCTTACTATTCATGACAACATGAATGGACCTAAATGATACCATGGTAAGAGAAATAAGTCAGATGGAGAAAGACAAATGCCATATGTTTTCTTGTATATGTGGAATCTAAAATAAATAAATAAATAAAGAAGATATAAACAAATTTATAGATACGGAGTGTAAACTGAGGGTTGCTACGTGGGAGAGATATACAGTTGTGTATGAAAAAGATGAAGGGATTGAGAAGTACATAGTGGCAGTTACAAAATAGTCACAGGTATGTAACATATAACATAGGGAATATAGTCAATAATATTGTAATAACTATGTATAGTGTCAAGGGGTACTACACTTATTGGGAGAAATCACTTTATAAGTTATATAAATGTCTAACAACTATGCCATACATCTAAAACTAATATAATATTAAACATCAACTGTAATTGAAAAAAAATTTAAAAACATAAAACCATAAGAACCCTAAAACAAAACATAAAACAAAACATTGCTTATAAGGATGTTCAATAAACTTAGAATAAATGAATACAGTGAGAACTTTAAAAACAATATAGAAAACATAAAAAGGATATAGATAACATAAAAAATGAACTAGTCAGAAATGAAAAATATGATACTAAAATTAAGAATACATCAGAGTGAATCAACAACAGATTAGGTAAAGCAGAATCCCAAATGAGCAATATTAAAGAGAAGGTAGTGGAAAACACCCAATCAGAACAGCATGAAGAAAAAAAAAATTTTTAATGAGGATAGTTTAAGGGACCTCTGGGAAAATGTCCAGCATACCAATATTGGTAACATAGGTCTATAAGAAGGAGAAGAGAGAGAGCAAGATATTGAAAACTATTTGAAGAAATAAAAACTGAAAACTTCCCTAACCTGGTGAAGAAAATAGACATGTAAGTCCCAGAAGCACAGAGAGTCCCAAATAAGATGAAACCAAAGAGATTTATACCAAGACACATTATAATTAAAATGACAAAGGTTAAAAACAAAGAGGTAATCTTAAAAGTAGAAAGAAAAAAACTTAGTGAAAAAAAAGAAAGCTCCCATAAGACTGTCAGCTAATTTCCCAACAGAAAGTTTGCAGGTCAGAAGAGACTGGCATAAAAGATTCAAAGTGATGAAAGAGAAAGATTTACAAGCAACATTATTCTACCCAGCAAAGCTATCATTTAGAATCGGAGCCATAAAGAGCTTCCCAGACAAGAGAAAGTTAAAGAATTTCATCACCATCAAACTAGTATTACAAGAAATTTTAAAGGGATTTCTTTAAGGAGAAGAAAAAGAAAATTAAAAAATATGAATGAAAATATATAGTAAAGAAAAAAATCTCCACAAAGGCAAATAGCAAAAGCAATGGTTAAAAGACAAAAGTAGAAACATGTGTAATTGCAACAATAAATTAAGGGTTACACCACACACACACACACACACACATACACACACACACATGAAGTAAAAAATAATGACAAAAGCATAAACATGAAGGGAGTGAGTAAAAATTGTAGTGATTTTAGAATGTGTTTGAATCTAAGCAACCATCAACCTCAACAGACTGCTGTAACTTAAATAGACTTCTATAATCATAGCTTAGCATATAGGAAGCATATGGTATGAAAGATACACAAAAAATAAAAAGAAATCCAAACACAACACTGTAGAAAGTCATCAACATACAAGAGAAGAGGACAAGAGAATAAGAAAAAAACAGAGAACTACAGAAACAATCAGAAAACAATAAAACGACAATAACTACATACCTATCAATAATTACTTTAAATGTAAATAGATTAAATGTTCTGATCAAAAAACATAGTGTGACAGAAAGGATAAGAAAAAAAGACCTATTTTTCCAGGATAGACCACATGTTAGGATACAAAGCAAGTCTCAATAAATATAGAACTGAAATCATACCAAACATCTTTTTTGATCACAATGTTATAAAACCAGAAATCAACTCCCCCCCCCAAAAAAACGTGAAAAAACAAAGACATGGAGGTTAAATAACATGCTACTAAACAATGAAGGGGTTAACAATTATATCAAGAAAAATTAAAAGGTACCTTGAGACAAATAAAAATGAAAACACAAAGACTCAAATTCTATGGACACAGTGAAAGCGGTCCTAAGAGTGAAATCCATAGCCTTACAGGCCTACCTCAGGAAACAAGAAAAAACTTAAACAATCTAGCCTACATCTAAAAGAACTAGAAGAAGGGGAAAAAAACAAACCCTACAGTGAGTAGAAGAAAGGAAATAATGAAGATCAGAGCAGAAATAAACAAAATAGATTCTAATAACATAATTGAATGAAATCAAGATCTGGTTCTTTGAAAATATAAACAAAATTGACAAACCTTTAGCCAGACTCATCAAGAAAAAGGAAAAGATCCAAATAAATAAAATCAGAAATGAAAGAGAAGTGACAACTGACATCACAGAAACACAAAAAAAAATCATTCAAAAAATACTAAGAGAAAATCTATGCAAACAAATCGAACAACATGGAAGAAATGAATAAATTCCTAGAAGCATGTAATCTTTTAAGACTCAGGATAAAACAGAAAATCTGAACAGACTGGTAACTATTCACAAAATCAAATAAAAAACTCCCCACAGACAAAAGTTGTGGACTAGATGGATTCACAGGCAAATCTTACTAAACATTTAAAAAGAATTAATACCTATCTTTCTCAAAGTATTCCCAAAATTAGAGAGAAGGGAAGGCTCTCATACTCTTTTTATGAGACCACTATTACCCTGACACCAAACTAGACAGAGACAATACAAAAAAAGAAAATTGTAGTCTAATACCCCTGACGAATACAGCTGCAAAAATTTCAAAAATATATTAGCAAAATGAATTCAGTAATACATTAAAAAGATCATATACTGTTACTAAGAGAGATGTATTCTTGTTATGTAAGATTGCTTCAACATTTGCAAATCAATTAATGTGATACAGCACATAAACAAAATTAAGGATAAAAATTATATGATCATGTCAATAGATACAGAAAAAAGATCCAACATCAAGCTACAATAAAAACTCAGCAAATTGGGTATAGAGGAAATATATTTCAACATAGTAAAGGCCATATATGATGAAACTACAGCTAATATGCTCAATGGTGAAAAGCTGAAATCTTTTTTAAAGATCAAGAACAGGACAAGGATGTTCACTTTTACCGCTTTAATTCAACATAGTACTGAAAGTCCTAGCCAGAGTAATCAGACAAAAAAAAGAAATAAAAGTTGCCCATATTGGAAAGGAAGTAAAACTGTTATTATTTGCAGATGACATGTTAATATATATAGAAAAGACTAAAGATTCCGGAAAAACATATGAACTACTAAAGTTAGTAAAATAGAATACAAAATTAATATTCAGAAATAAGTTGCATTTTATACACCAATAACAAACTATTAGGAAGAGAAATGAAGAAATTTTACAATTGCATTAAATAGAATAGAATACCTAGGAACAAATTTAACAATAGACATAAAAGATCTGTACTCAGAAAACTATAAGACATTTAAGAAATTGAAGAATATACAAATAAATGGGAAATATAAATCGAAATCACAATGAGATATCACCTCATACTTGTCAAGATGGCTATTATCAATACATCAACAAACAATGTGTTGGCAAGGATGTTGAGAAAAAGTAACCCTTATGCAATGTTGGTGGAACTGCAAATTTGTGCAGACACTATGGAAAACAGCATGGTGGTTTCTCAAAAAATTAAAAATAGAACATGTGACCCAGCAATTCCTTCTAGATATTTATCTGAAGGAATCCAAAACAATAATTAGAAAAGATAGATGCATCTCTATGTTTATTGCAGCATTATTTACAATAGTCAAGACATGGAAGCAACCTAAATGTCTATTGATAGATGAATAAATAAGGAAGTGGTACATATGTACAATAAAATGTTATTCAGCCATAAAAAGAATAAAATCTTACCATTTGTGATATGGATGGACCTAGAGGGTGTTATGATAACTGAAATAAGTCAAACAGAGAAATACAAATACCATATAATTTTACTTACATGTGAAATCTCAAAAACAAAGTAAATGAGCAAACAAAACAAAAAAAAATTACAGGAGATGTTTTTATTTTCCCTATTTATAACATAAGGAAAAGAAAATCATTTTGTAGTTTTTTTCTCCTCCTTTTCAAGGATAATATATTATTTCCAGTGCCTTGGCTTTATGAGTGGTCTTATTTATAGCTTCCAGCTTGCTATTCTTAAGGCCATATCACTTTTCTCCATATTCCCAACAAAAGTCAAACCCTCAGTTTAGTTACTATCTTTTTATGATGCCTGGCAAGGGTCACCTGCATCAAACTGAGTTTCCTACTTTGACAGTCTTTTTTTTAAAATTATTTTTTATTAGAAGCAGAGATTTCTTTTTGTTTTTTTTTTTTAAAATTAAATATAAATTTTTGGTCATAGTTTATCAATAGTTTTCATGAATTTTTGCCACACTAGACTCATATGAAGATTCTCAGAAAACTTTAAATAATTACATACCTCATTTAATTTAATTACATCTCATTTAATTTATTCCTCATAATGATCCAAGGAATATAAATTAATAGAGAAAAAAACAAAAACAGGCATTTTCAGTGAGTTGAACACAATTAGTAAATGTTTAAACTATCATTCAAATCCAGGTCAATGGCCTCTCTTGGCTTTGCACTTAACCATTAATCTGTATACCAATAGCTTTAAGAAATGAGGTGAACACCTCATAGTTTTTTTTTTTTCTAAAAGGAAAAAGGACCTTAATTTTTCAACTTACACTTGACAATTGAGTCTGAATATACTGTATGTTCTCAGAAATTTAAGTATCTTGTGAAATCTGTTGAAATTATTGGGATTGGAGAGAAAGGATTTGCTCCAAAGGAAAAGAAAGAAAAATGATGTCATAACATTAAATACTGGCAAGGGATTAAGGTATGTCTTTTCTTTCGCTTAAAAATTATATTATTTTAAATTCCAGGAGATTCAGGGATGGCTAATGGAGAGCTTCCTTTCATGAAAATTCTTTAAGTTTAATTTATGAAGTGCTAAAATTAGATTATTTGAAGTTACCCATGGTCAGTTCTTGTTACTGATTGTGTTTTACCTATTAATCTTGAATTAAGTTCCCTTTGGGGTTTGTTCTCATGATTCAGTTTGCTATCTCAGCACCACTTCTGTCATTTGCATTTTTAAAATAAATATTCCTTAAAACTCTGAGTTTATTCTTTTATCAGACAAAAGGTCAATTGCTCCATGAATGAGGTTAAGTAGATACTATCAATGGTTTATCAGTTTTATCACATCTTATATCAAAAATAAAATTCAAATTAACTTCTTTAAATATTGACACTGCTTCTATGTTTCTCTTTTATTCTGTAGAATTTTCCTGAGCTTCTTAAAATCACACAAATTTTAGAAACTCTCACTGAAATTATATAGACTTAACATTCATGTCTCTGAACCTGCTTATATGAACTGAAATTCTAAGTCACATTGAATCTTTTACTTTATCTATTCCCAATTAATTTAGAAGATAACATCTGTTCATTTTGTAAACAAAATAACCTAAAGAGAAACTTCTGTCCCTAAAAGTTAATACTAAGTATTTTTAACTCTTTTACAATTGCTAGAGTTGCATAGTGTATCATCTATATGATTATCAGCAAGGGTTATATTGTTGATAGAATGACACTGAAAGACACAGGTGACAAAAATTTTCCTTTGTGTCAAGTTATGGAAGCTTATGGATATGGCACACAAAATAAGAATTTGTCCAAAGGTCAACTTCTAGGTTTCCAAAATATTTCACCTAAGGTATGTGAGTTGTAACTGGTATGTGAAATTTAAGTGATTCCACTTATACATGGTGAGGATTTGGTCAGATTTTAGAAATCTGCCTGTTAAATTTTCTGTTCCAGTGTTCTGCCACCCATCCCCAATAACCCTTATCTGACTCTCTGTCCTAACTATTCTAGTGACTTGAATATGTGTGTATTTCATCAGATGCTGGGCACAAGACAATTCAAGCCAATTACTGAATATTCCCATTGAGACTGAATGAAGTGTAAGTCAGTCACTCAAGAGAATTGCTCAGTGGGTCCCGGCTTTAGACTTTCCTGAGGTTTGCTCCTGTACTTTGGATAGAAAAAAACTTTAATCATTTCCAGTGGCAGGCCTGACCACCATGCTACTGCCAACATAATCCTGGCAACATTATCAGATATTAATCTAAATTTTGATTAGTCTAAACCTTATTGTAATGGAATAACTCTTGCTAGTGTTTGCTCACAGACAAGAACAGGACAAGATTTTGAGAATTAGATCTAAATTCTCAATAAAATTATTGAACCATTAAATTAGCTAATGCTATATCTTCTTATTTTAATATATTTAATATGAAATAACAAATGATTCTATTAATTTAGAAATTTTGCCCTGGATCATCTATTATTTGCATCTAACTATGCTTAAGTGATACAATATCACCATTAGTTACTCTATTTTTAAATATATTTTGGTGGTATTTTTATAATTCCCTAATTATAAATTTCTGGAGGTAGACTTTATATGCATCTGTGATTAGGTTATATTCATATCATTAAAGCTCTTGTTATTTACTAAACAAGTGCTCTCCAGGAAGTCTGTATTAATTTATATTCCCAACAGCATTCTAAAATTGTCAACATGAAAATGATAATGATGATATTTTTACTGCTATTACAACTACTACTTTTTAATTTGGGTCATGGGTTAAACTCTAGGTCCTCTAAAAAAAAAAAAAAAGGCATTTGCTTCTCAGCTTCAACAATTTGATGACTAATGGCAGTTGTTTTTTTCCTGAACATACTGGATCTGAAAACATGGTTAAAAATTTATTTTTAGAATTAAAATCAAATAGGAGGCTTAAGAAGTGAACTAAATATTGCAGAAAATAGACATAAATGCAAAGTGTCCACACAAATGAAAGGGCTTAATCAAGAATATAATACAATATATATAAAAAGGTTCCCAGAGATGCATCATCATGAAATTTCAGGATTAGAATAAATCAAAAAATATAAAAGTAGAGAGAAGAGACAGAGTCATTTATACATAAACAATGCTCAAAATGAGCAATAGCAATTACTTTAGAAATCTGTAAAAAATGATTCAACATATACTTTCATAAGCTGCCAAATTGCTAATCATATAGGTAGTAGAATAAAAATATTTTCAAACAGAAAAAGACTAAAAAAAGTACCTCTTTTATACCCTTTTTAAGAAAGTTGCTTCAAGTTGTGCTCCAGCAAATTCGAAAGGTAAACCAGGAAGTAATAAGGCATACATCCAAGAGACATGGTTTTTAGCAAACAGTGAATCCAACCTACAAAGGAGCAGAAATTCTAATTGGTAAGTCAAAAATTAGCAGCATGAGCATATTACTTTGAGACATGATGGTGACTGCCAATGAAAAAAAAATCAAAATTGTCTAAAAGAATTACAGATTAATTTTGTAGATAGTTTATGGGGACCAATGAGGATGGAGTAAGGGGTGACTCAATTTTTGTTTACTAGATGGATATATTACTTTTATATGAATTAAATAAATATTTAAGAAATAAACTTTGATTCTGCAATAATTTGCTTAAACAATTTCAGTTTTAAAATCATTTTATTATGAGTTATTAGTAAAAATGTGTATATAATAAACATAAGAAAATATGCACATTGCTAAAAATGTCTGTATCCTAAATCGTAAACAAATGTATGTGTTCATATATACAACACTTACTCCTGTCTTATTCATCAATAAATACAGCAGGAATTCAAAATGTTTGTGAAATGAATGAACAAATCTTATTTCTTGACAACTCTGCAGATTTTTACCTTAAGGAATCTCAATTTTCTGAACTTTTCTTGTTTAGAGAACAACTCGTTTGTCAAAATTTCATGAGAACACATGATGATCTGAGAAAATTCGTACATGATATCACTGTTACTGTGGCCTAGGAAACTATGCTTTTAAGTTTCACAGAAGAACTTGTTTTAATAAGGCTCAGACCACTACTCTCTGCTTCTTCTCAAACTCTCTTCTTCTTTTGTTTGACTTGTCTCTTCATCAATTTTTTTAATAGCAGACAAAATATTAGAAATTTCCTCATCATAATGAAGCAGGGATAGAAAGTACTGCTGATTCTAAACATCTGGCTTCAACTAGTATTATCCAAGTTTATATTTTAAGAGAAGTGTGGTATTCATGTGAACATTCATTTTAGGAAGGCACAGAGAGCTACTTTAGTCACTTCTCATTATTCCAAATGAAAATATTTGTTTCTTAGGTTAGGTTAGGCAGAGCTTAGTCTAATTTGATCTGTAATATATAGGAGACAAGTGATCAGTAGTTTTTTTGCTACCTAAAATACAGGATGAGGAGGGATTACAATCAAGGCTGATGGTGGTGAATCAGAGGTGGGGCAGGGGAGGGCAGAAATCTTTAGAAACATCTACCTTAAAAAAATCATTTGACAAGAAAAAAAGACATAAGTAATTCCTAATTTTATATTTTCCCAGGGCTCTAGCATTTGCCTAGGGCCTTGAAGTGGAAAATTTTTTAAAAGTACACAAATAGAACAACAATAACTGGAATTCCCTAGAAATATTTGGAGAAGAGTAGTCTAAGAGTTGACTCTGGCAGGAGGCACTGGTTTGATTTAAAAAAAAATAGAATTCTTTGTTTATTGATACAAAATTTCTATGAAAGGGAGATAAATAAAAGTAAATAAAATCTCAAATTATAAACCTTTTTGATATGTGAATAGACAACTTAAAGATTCACCTTTCTTTGATAAAATAAGCTCTGTGGGAGGTCAGATTGCAAGAGCATTAGAAGCTGAAATAGGGATATTTAGAGAGCTTCCTGTCATTTAACCAGAAAATTATACTAGATGAAAATATTAAAAATAAACCTGTTAGTGGAGAAAAGCATCCAATGTCATTCTGTTTATTAAAAGAACATACTCCTTAACAAAAATAAACATTTTCTACCAGAATATTAATATTTAATCAGCAGAATAATGTTTTATCATTTTGCCAAAGTTACATGTGACATCTTTCTCCTCTATTTGCATACTTCTGTACTTAGTGTTAAAGATTCTTCTTTTTCTTCTTCCTCCTCCTCCTCCTCCTCCTCCTCCTCCTCCTCCTTCTCCTTCTCCTCCTCCTCCTCCTCTTCTTCTTCTTCTTCTTGGTCAAAGGCATTTTTTTTGCCTATTTAGTCATAGTGGAATATGATTTCAGAATCAGAAACAAGAAAAATTTCATTTTGTTTTCCATAAAATCATTGTCTTGTTCTGTTTAATACTGCATTCCATTGTGTATTTTTGAAAAGCAAACCTCAATGGTACAGTCAATATGTAAGCAATCTAATAAATGTCTGAGAAATTTTTTAAGAGACCAATATAACAACTTTTTACCAGATGTGTACATGGTGCCAATAAAAATACTTTTTTTTTGCCTGAGTTTGGCGATACTGCATACTCATTTATCCAATAACATATCATTTATGTTATTAATGTTTTATCATTTGTAATGAATAAATGTTATACAACATGATGGGTGATATAGAGAAAACTGGCTGAAGTAAAACAAGTCAATAAACATTTACTATTAGAACCACATTAAAAATATGACATATGAGTCATTCTATCCCATAAAAACCATAAAGATGTTTACAGTCCTAAGAGATCATTGAAAAGCTGCTGTTATTTCTTTTCATATTTTCCTATATACCAAAGGAGAATGGAAGTCATATAAAATTACTTGAAATTATTGGCAAACCTATTTAGAGAAGGAGAATGTAATTCTTCTTTATACAGTTTATAATATTCACGTGGGGAATTTATTTTCTAAAAGTAGTTTATTTTTGAGTAATTTAAAAAGTGATCTACAGTTTCTTGACCAGTCTAATCATTATTAAAACCCTCAAAAATGAAATTAGCAGCTTCAAGGAGAAACTCCACTCTAAAATTTTCCAAAAACTTAAACAAAAACCATCCATATATAGCAGTCACCAACAGAGAAACATAAAATTTTAGATAAAGTAACCCATATATTATTAAGTTTAATTTTCTACTCCTGAGACTATGTGATATTGGGGACATGTGATACTCAGTAGGGGACATGTGATACCCCACCAAGGGTAAAACCACAGTGACACATCTTTCTTCATGACAACCTCTCCATTCTTATAGCATCCAATGGATATATGCTGATGTAAAATCCATTAACTATAATTTAACAAGTATTTAGCTGTTGTAAAAAAAAATTTAAAAGCTCCTATATTAAATATCTACCCTTTTGCTAAAAAAGGGTTCATACAATTATATGCTATGTCTTTAAGTGTTATTTTTTGTTTAAGTTTTTTTCATACTTAGCCTAAATAGACTTTTGAATCACTTTTGGCCATTAGAAGTTTCTTGTGGCATCACCAAGACTAACTGATATTTATGGCCCATATGAGTGATCAATACTATTTTATTATCTTTTATATTAAGAGTAAAATGTTGAGGCATGTTGATGAAACTACCAAGGTTTTATTTTTGTTTCCTATTTGAATGCAATTGCAATGTTTTTGTCATCTCAATCCCTTATTTTAAGTAAACTTTATGTTATTTTATCACTATACCATAAAATTTAGCCAGAAGCAAATTTTGAGTTTATTAATTCACATAAAAATCCATTTAGTACCTCTATGTGCCAGGTACTTTTCTTGCTCTGGGGATTCAGTGGAGAGAAAGATAGGCAGGGACTACTACTCTTGCCTTTTTAATTTTCATATTAAGTTTTCTCTTTCGCTAAGGTAAATTTCTTTTTTTCTTTTGTTTAGTGATAGCCTATAATTTATGCACTATTTTTTTCTTTTTCTGGAAATCCTAATATTATCATGTTAGGTATTTAGACTCTTTTTTCCAAGTTTTATATTTTCCTTCATAATTTTATGTCATTTGATTGATAAGATGAAATACTACTTCTACTGGATTTTCTGGAACAAGATGCTTTGTCTCACCATTTATGATCTGTCTTTGTGGAGCTTCAACCAGGAATGGCAGACCAAAAAACAAAATTATGTAAATATGAAAAACCCAGCTATCATAAATTCAATGAAAAAAAAAGTGGAGATATATTTGTCCAAGTAATGTAGGGAGGAGGCAAGAGAACACCCAAAATGTTAAATCAAGCAATATTCAGAGACTGTTAATGTGCAGATGATCCCTATAGCCAGACCACAAGGAAACCTGGAAAACAAAGAAAGATTTCTACAGAGGTAGCTAACAAACCATTTCCCTATGCCATGAAGGAAAAACAGGAAAACAGAGTCTTTAAGTGGTGCCCTATACAAAACAAAATCATTTGTCCCCATGGCTAAGACCATGGGGAACCTATGGATCAAAGGCTTGGAATTGCCAGCAGGCCTTCAAGCCACATATTCTCACCTTTTCACACTACATACTCTTTCCCTTCCTCACTATATGGCCATATCTAAGGAAAATGGGTAAACAAAGCCTTTAAACTCTAATTCACAGCAACTATCTAAGAATGATATATAAACAAGATTCTCCAACACTTAGGGCTTTTATTCCTGTCTTGGCTTTTTGTCTTTGCTTTCTCTTCTGTTTGTTTTTCTTCTCTAATAAACTTCTCTTTTGACTAATTTTGGTATGTGCTTGAATTCTTTCTAGCACTCAGCAAAGAACCCTTTTCTCTCTCAGTGCAGGACTTGAGTTCCCCTGACTTGGGAGAATTTGTCCTGTACTAGATCACAAGGACACATGGTTAAATGAGTGAAGGGGTTTAGATATGAACTTCTGTTAGCCTTTTTCCAAATGTTATATTATTTTATATATAATAATTAAAACTACGTTATTTTAATTGCTTCCCATACCATTATTTTATTTTTAGTATCCATTACTTAGAGTATATCCTGGACTATGCATTGTTATCAGTAAGAAAAATATATCAGGGTAGAAAGAAAATAGATTGCACTACAGTTCACAGATTTCTTACCTCCCTATATTTACTTTGCCAAGTGATTTTGCAGTCCTGCACTTTAACAGTGTATTGTGTTTCTCCCCTAATCAATATTGAGTACACGCATCAATTAGTGGCTTGTTATACAGCATTGCTTGTGACAATAGACTTTGAGTGTTAAACAAGTCTGTTTTGAAAATGTTAGGTTGTAATAGACAAATTCAATAGACATTGCCAACTACTTTCCAAATTTCTGAAAATTTATTAATACATTTTAATCTTTAGTTTTCAGTCTCTATTATACCCCCGAAAATCATTTAAATATATTTATTGAGAAGCCATTATCTCAGAAACATTTATTTTGTGGCATATTAAAAAAATAAATGTAAATTACTTGTTTAAAATGATTATATTTTATTTTTAGTCAGTTGCAATATCAGTTGAATCTCATATCCTAAAAAAATATTTACTGATAATAGAAAAAAATATTGATTAAAAGAGATGCATATACCCTTTCTCAAGTTAACTTTAATGTTTATTTCTTGAAGTGTAGAAAAATAGAGTTCAAAGCCATGCATTTAGAAAAATAACTTTTTTTTGCTCTGTTAATAAAAACACAGTTTTTATATTAAGACTGTACCATTTTCTAATGGAAGTCGGATTTGGAACCCAAAGTTTTATTGCTGGTTTAGAAGTAGAGGAAGAAAGATAAATAAACAAAATCCTCATTTCAAGAAAACTGTAACAGAATTATTAGTAAGAAAGCTTTGTGGATGGTTAAAATAAAATGTAAAAGTCAAAACAAGTCAGCAATGGCTAGAGCTGATTTTGATATGATATTATACCTATGCAATACAACCCAATTATATATTTTTTTAAATCTTGAAACACATATACAAACATCTTTCTTTCTAGGTATCACTCTTTCTCTGCTCTGTTTAACAGAAAATCTTCTCAAAGTAATTGTTTATATTTTCTATCTGCAGTTATTCCCCTATTCTCACTTGAAGATATTCCAATAAGACTTCATACAACTACTATCAAAATCACTTATAATCTTTACACTGCTAAATCTAATAGCAGTCCTTATTTTCATCATATTTTACTTATCAGCAGTATTTTTCACTCACACTTTTTAAAAATTAAGATATAATTGACATATAATATTATATTAGTTTTTAGATGTAGCCACCTTCTAAAAATTGTTCTTCAATAGTATTCCAGGACATTTTACTCTCCTGGTAGTTTTTCTTCTATATCAATGGTTACTCCTTTAAGCTTTCCAACATCTCAACATTGTAGAACCTCTGGACACAGTCTTTGGATTGTTTTCCTCATTTAAATCCACTCCATGATAGTCATGGCTTTAAATATTATCCAAATGTCAATGCACTATTTAAGTATTCTCCAGCCTGGACTTCTCCCCTAAATTCTTTAATTCCAGATCTATCCAATACCACCTACTCAATATCTCCACCTAAGTATTCAAAAGGCATCTGAAATTTAACATTTTCAAAACAGAAAGCCTGTTTCTCTTGAAATCTTCATCTTGATTACAGCAACACTATTTTTATTTTTTGCTGCTAAGGCTAAAAATTTTGTGATTCTTGATTCTTCTTCATTTAAAACCAATGTTTGATTTGGCAGCAAATCCTATCAGTTCTACTGTCAAAATATATTTACTATTCAAATAGTAGTTTATGATTTCCACCACAGTGACATGATACAAGCCAACATTATTTCTTTTCTAGGTAACTGTGATGGTCTCCTATTTGTTCCCTGCTTCTGATCTTGACCCAGTTGTCTAATCTCCAGGTGACACCAGGAGAAAAAAATTACCCATATATATTTATATTGACATCAATATATAGACAAATAGATATATCTTTTAAAATGCCAATTATATAATGTTGCTTCTATGTTTCAAAACTCACTAATGGCTTTCCATGTCATTCAGAAAGAAAGCAAAAAGCATCACAGAAACCTACAATGTATTATTATAAGATTTTTCTCCTCCAACCACATTACCCCCTTGATCATATGTCCTATTATGACTTCCTTTGATTATTCTGTTCGAGCCCACTAGACCTTTGCTCTTCAAATATATTGGGCAATATACACCTATGGGCTTTTTACATTCATAGGTGTTTGATTTTTGTTTGTTTGCCTAGAGAGCTCTTTTATAAATAATACCTATGCTCACCTGAATCTTTGTTCTCCAGAAATTTCCTCAGCAAGGTCTTTCCCAATGATCTTGTTTAAAATTGAGCTCATTGTGCTCTTCAGCATTTCCCCTCCCTACTTCCTGCTTTGTTTTCATCTATGGCACTTACTGATATCTAACGTTCTATCTTTTTATTACACCATTTTTATTGTTGGTATTTTTCCTCCCACTAAAATTTAAAAGTCATGAGATACATATTTTACTTTTTAATTCTCTCTCATATCTCAGAGCATTTAATGAATGATAAATAAGTGAATTTCATGAGTCCTGTTTTGCTGAAACCATTGATGAATAAGCTAGCCAATTAGTTAAAACTGTCAAAGCTGATTTCAGCATGAAACAGGGGTAAGGATAGATGTTTCCCAATTTTCAGACATTCTTACACCTAATGTTATATGATTTTGTGGAGCTAATGCATATATTAGGTAAGAGAAGAAATCATTGAAGTGTTTACTTTCTCTCTCTTCTCTTTCAGGTAGTGATAGTATAGGAGATATAGTTGATATACAGAAAAATAGCTCTGCTTCATCAGAGAAGAGCAAAATGGACCATAGGAAACCTGGCACAATAAAGCATTAAGTGTGTCTTCCTAAGGGCTTACTGATAACCATCCCATAGGACCCTCACTGTGCAGGCCTATGACTGCATTTTAAAAAACATGATAGCTAACTGATAACCACAGATTAATTTATATTAAATGTGAAATCTGATGTCAGGATGTTTTGGACTTTCAGGTGGTACTTGTGAAGAAAATACCACTGAGTGGCATTGTTGAAATTCTATTCCTGTCAAAAGCTCTGCCCATATACATTTCACTAAACACTGTGGGGATTTATAATCTTAGCTGTTTCAATGCAGTTTTCACCCACTGTGCTTAAAGGATTTGAAACAGCAGAAGTATGTAGTTAATGGGTGCTGATGAATAAAAGCAATAGAGAGAGCTTTTTTTTGTGTGTTACAGGGAAGAGAACCGGAAAGAGGAAGTAGGAAAATATAATTGACTTCTCAATCATTTTCAGTCAAAATGTATGGTGAGTGAAAAATGACTTACCTGTGGAAAGATTTTACATTTTTAGAAGATTCTCAAGTTCTTTAGACTTTTAAAAATACTACTATAGTACAGCTTTATTAAAAGGTTTAAAAAATACGATTTCCTGTTAAGTCATGCAAGCTAAGTAAGCAGATAAAAACAATGTAATTGAGTAGATGAATTTGACAAAAATAAGAAATCACAGAAGTGAACAATAAATGTTTTTCACTTCCATGCACTGCCAAATTACGCATAACCATTATAAAAAGAAGTTAGCTGGTGCACAGATAGTTGAGTCTATATTATGTGGTAAATCTTATTCTTTCCTTGATACCATAAAATATTTAACTCCATAATGCTTCAGAAAAACATTAGTAAGCAGAGAGCTATTAAATATCAATGAAAAGAAGATCTGGAATCTGAATGGTCATAAACAAGGAAAATGTATAATAATTGCTGTGCCTTGCCTCTTGCTTTTTCATTAAAAAAAATACCACATTTCTAACAACAGGAATGCTGAATTGAGGACCTCAGTGCGATTGGTAGATAATAGAGTAGGATGTCCAAATGGTGAAGTACTTGGCACAAGATAAACAAAACTGAGGCCAATTGACTTTATACTCCCAGACTTGAGGGAATAAAACAGCAAGAGGTTGTACACATATAACTATTTAAAGCACAGCAGAAAATAGCACACAAACAAAACATGATTAAAAATGAATATGCCCAGCAGAAAAAAAAAAATCACCATGGCTCAGAAATACAAAAGGTGACAAAGTTGAAAACATCAGTATGTTTCATATACCACAATACCACCACCTCCAATTGAACTTAGGCTACAGAGATGCTAGTATTTTATTGAAGAAAAGAATTTTATGGCCTTAACCATCATGCTTGATGAAATCTGAACCTAGAAAACTAGTTCTCTTGGTGAAATTTTAACCACTGATGTGATAACTATTTTCCACTCAACAAAACAATTTAATAAAGAATATAGGACCTCATGAAATGCATTTTAAAATTGCTCTAAGAATACGTGGTCATACACACAGGGTGTGTATTGAGCTCCTTATGAGTAGATCATATAGTAAAATGAAGTCCTTAATCTGATTTATTAGCTCTAAAAGAATTTTGATAATTTTGTTCAATCATGATATATGGATTATTATATTCATGACAAACTCAAGAGCCCATTGCAAGAGCCCTTGGTCAGTCTTTTTCTTCTGTTTTGCATATGAGTTAATCTCTAAATTTGTACATTTTTTGTATATTTATACATATTTTAATATACACTTTACATATTTATATTTTATATATTATATGTTTATAATTAAATAATTAAAAGGAAATAAAAAATTACCCTCTCCAATTAAACAAAAACAGCAAAAAAGAGTGAATTTCTAGTTTTCAGAGTATATGGTATGGCAAACTTAGAGAAGCCTTGTTCTGTAAGCTTCACCTTCTAAATTTATTTTGCTACCACTTTAAAGTGATAAAGAAAAACTTCCAAACTCATATTTAGGTTGTAATTTGTGCATTTTAAAAAAGCTTTACTATATGATAGGTATTGGACCAAGAATGATAAGATGGTTAAATTTCCAGCTCTAAGAATTTTCAATCTATTGAGGATTATAAGAAAGTAAATATATAATTTCATCACAGTTTTAAGTGTGTTGGATGGAGAAATATAGAGGAGACAGCAGAGTAAAAAGAAATAAGACCCAAGCTAGGGTAAGACAGGGTTAGGCAATAAAGAGGGGCTTTCAGGAGGTAATGTTTTACTGACGGTGACATAAAACAAAACACTAAATGGGAAAGTCTTTAATAAAGGTTGTGGAATGTCAGATAGCCTAAAGACTAGTGGAGAATTTAAAGATTTTAAATAAGTCAAATTTTTTAGTTTTAGAGTTTTTTTGGTTTTTGTTTTTCCAAATAATAATGAGAACTGAAATACAGAATGAGAACAGAGATGTAGCCATTTTATACCATACATTGCATTTCTAAATGCTATGTTTTCAAAAATCTATCAAATAGGTCATCTCTCTGATCCCCTTTAACACTGCTGAGATTGGTGGTGAAATTAAGATTACACTCTTTTACTGTCATGAAAACTGAGGTTGATATGATCTCTAAAGGTCCTATGGAAACTAGTGCCAGAATGGAAATTAAAATCTATTTCTTGACTCTGAATCAAATTATTGTGCCATGTTGCCTTCTCTCTACCTGATTTATAAACAACTAATATTGACGCATTTAAATTCTCACTTTGCCAATGCTATACAGTGGTATCCCATTATTTGTGGGGATATGTTCCAAGACCCCCAGTAGATGTCTAAAACTATAAATAGTAACAAAACATACTATAATGTGTTTTCCTACACATACATACCTTTGATAAAGTTTAATTTATAAATTAGGCTCAGTAAAAGATTAACAATAACTAATAAAAATAGAATAAAAATATACTGCAATAAGTTATATGAATGCTGTCTCTCTCTCTCAAAATATTTTATTGTACTGTACTCACTCTTCTTGTGATGATATGAGATAATACAATGCCTATGTGATGAGATGAAGTGAGGTGAATGATGTAGGTATTATGACATAGAGTTAGGCTATTGTTTGACTTACTTGAACCCAAGCACTGTGATACCTCAGCAGTCAATCTGACAATGCAGATGGCTAGTAAGTGATTAATGGGTAGCATGCAGCATGGGTAAGTGTGACAAAGGAACAATTCACATCCTGGGGGACAGAGCGGAATGCTGGAGACTTTATCACACTACTCAGAAAGGTACACAATTTGAAATTTGTTTATTACTTTAATTAGGTAACAACCCATGGAAAATGAAACTGAATGAGGAAATAATGTACTAATCGAGTCAATTTAATGAAACTAAAAAATATGGAGCAAATATAGTGAAGTATCTCTTGAGAAGTTATATCCCACTGTATCAAATTTTAAATGTGTTAAGTGATGTTTTTTAATTGTAAAATAGTATACGAGGCAAACTTATGGTCCGTCCCTGAATTGGAAACAATCTTTCATTTCTGAGCATAACCTATAATTTGCATTTGATCTGTAATTTTAGGATGATGTAATTACAGCAGGTTGTATACAATTAAGGCTGAAGAATAATTTAATTTTACAACTAATATTATATAGATAGAAAAAGATGTCAAAACCACCCTGAGAAAGTTGGTGATAAACTGGCATAAAAAAGAAGTATTTTATATCTAAGGAAAAAAAGTGATTTCAGTTTGAAGATGATGACAGATTTTGGAGATAGGAGGAAGAAAATGAAGAGCAGTAAAAAGTTTATATATAACATCATAACTTGGAATGGGAAATTTAGTATCTTATTTTGTATCTTATTTTAGTATCTTATTTTAGTATCTATTTAATCTATATGAACAAACTATGTATACTTACTTATTGTACAATATTTTATCTCTAAATGGAGTGGGAAAGACATTCTTAACTTATAGGAAAATTGTGAGAATCAAAAAGAAATCTCTAGGAGGCATTTCTAAATAGAAAATATTTTACAAATAATAATTTTGAAAGGGATGAGGAGAACTTGAATGACGGACAAAACAGAGGAGACTCACTCTACCTGGACTAAAAGGAAAGAGATGAAAAATATAATTTTTCTATAAAATCTTAGATATTAATTTCCCCTGAACTACATGGGATTTCTGTTTAGAATGTTTGGAAACTAAAATTTCATCTTAGTGCCTCAGAATTAAGAGTAGCATTAGAATAAGAGACTTTGCTCAATTATCTTTTTCATATATTGTGCAGTTGATGACTTTGACGGTGTTGTGTATTACCATTTTATCAGTGGTTACAGGTTGTTAAGGCTAATCTGTGTCTCCATTTACATATAAACATTGAATTTATTTGTATTTGTTTAAAAAAAGACATTTTTTTCTATGGTTTAGTCAATAAACAATAATTAAAAGTACTTATTTAGATGGCATATGTTTGGGGTTTAAAAGTAAAATTCATTATTAATTAGCCATTTACAAAAGCAAATTAATAAGTGTGTCAGCACTAATCATAACTTAGATGCTTATTATGTCAACATTCTTGACATAATTGAGATAACTTTTCACAAGAATTATGAGCAGTTCAGCCACCCTAAGTGTGACCTTTGCCATAGACAATATCTATTTATCATTTGTTTTCCTTCCCATGCCACTATCAATTTCATTCCACTATTAATTTCTTCTAGTATTTTTGCTTTCTTCATCTTATTTACCATAGAAAAACTCCACCTCTTTAACACCTTAGTCAATATTTACACCATTATTCCATTAAGCTGCCCACTTTACTTTTACCATTATTATAGCCACCCTTGGGCTTTTCCAATGAGCCTCATGGTAACAGTATAACAATATATTCTATATTAAGATATATATTTTTTGCATTGTCAAATATTTCTGTAAATAATAATTTAACTTCTTTGCTTTATCAGGAATTTTACTTTTTCTTTTAGCTCTATTCTCCGAGTTCTGTATTCTAAAGTTACCAATTCATTAAAAGACTCAACAGATTTCATGCTAATTGTAGGCCATGCTTCTGCCAACACCAACCAGCAATCTTCTTTTGAAAATCCTCATCATACCTTAACACCAGCCTCTTCTCAGGAGGTATCAGCCACAAACACCCAAAATTCAATCCCTTCCTGGATCAGCAATCTAATAGCTTCCATTGTCACCTCCTACCTTGCCAACATTTTTTACATCTTCAATATTAACAGCAATGATTCTTCCACTATCTGAGTACTTTCTCAAGCACTTCTAGATATTTCAATTCAGCTTCCACTAGAGATGAACTATGCTTTTCATCATGTTTGGAAATGATACATCTTGATGAACTCACACTTGGCACACAGCAAAATCATATATTTGCTGAATCTATCTTTTACATTTACTGTGATTTCCCATTGTGATATTGTGATTTATAATAAGAAATAGTTTAGTTTTGGACCTGGTCCAGGTACAGAGCTCAAAAAAACCTTGGAATTTCCTGTAGTTAGGGCAACAAAACTGTCTTCTGTTATGTTAATGAGGTGACTGTTGTAAAGTTCTTAGCTAATCAAGGATAGGGGTTGGTTGCCAAGGAACCAATCTAGAGATTAGAGAGTACTGAGGATTTCAGTATCCCCATTCCCAACCTTCAGAGAGTGAGAAGGGGCTGATTTAATCAGCACTGGTCAATGATTTAATCAACTGTGACTATGTAATAAAGTCTCCATAAAAACCAAAGGACACTGTTTGGAGAAATTCTAAGTTGGTGGAGATTTGGGAAAGCGGCACACAGGGAAAAGGGTATTGAAGCTTCATACCTTGCCCTGTGTATCTCTTCCCTATGGCTATTACTGAAGTGTATCCTTTTATAATAAACCAGTGTTAGAGAGCTAGTTAGACATGAGTGACAAGGGAAACAAAAGAATAAGGGCCTAGCCTAGAGACTGCCCAAAGAACAACCCAATGGTACTAGAATTCTTGGTAAGTACATGTACTAGGCAAAGAGTTATAAAGCCAGCTGTCAATCAAAATGACCTCACTTGCCAATCACCTAAGAATGTCTTTGGAACCACCCATCACAGCCCAGATATAATGCGGACATTCCCACTTCTGAGCTCTCCTTTTGTGGTCCATTTGGTTGATTATTGTGGTTACAGCGCTGAGATCATGTACCTTTTGGGGCATTCTTTGTCTAAAATACACTTGCAATAAATCTTTTCTAAATCTCACTGACCTGTGATTCTTCACTGCGTCAATGAGGAAGAACTGAGGAAAAATGCTAACTATACTTCTCTGCCATTGTTATCTCTTTCCCTCCCCCTGCCGTTGGGGTGACACTGAACTCCGATTGGTGCCAATGGTAGGTAAGACCAGTAATCTAGCAAGTAAAATGTTTCTTTGAGTTTTGTGAACCACTCTAGCAAATAAATGAATTCAAGGAGGAGGCTGTAGAAATATATGGTTTATAGTCAGTCAGAAGCACAGGTAACAACCTGGGTTTGTGACTGATGTCTGAAGTTGAGGGATGAAAGTGTAGGCCCTCTTGCCATTAATCTGTGGGACCCTTTTGCTATCTCCATTAAATAGTATCAGACTTGAATTGAATTGTAGGACACCTAGTTGGTGTCCAGAGAATTGCTTGTTGGTATGAGAATCTTACCACCCACATTGGAAGTAGTATCAAAACTTATTTACCCATCCTATGTCTCTTTCCATTACTCATTTAAGTAGCTTGGCCGCTGCATTGACTACTTGGTTGATTCAGTTAATTATTAGTAATTGTTGCTGAGAGATACAGTACTACACCATTAGGGTTTAAGAAATTCAGGACAAAAAGAAAGGTTGATCTCCATGATATCTTTTTTTTTAGAGAATTTAGTTTAGTAACTTTTAGAAAATAATCTTCATCAGCTGGATATTCAGTATGCTACAAAAACAAAAAAAAATGTAGCAATGCCCATGGAGGTGACTCAATAGGTGAACCTGAAGCCCCTGTTCTAAATCCCAGAAAAAAAATGTGTATGACGAATAGAATAAAATATCCGGAAGTGATAATGTGGGAATGGAGAGGTTACAAGGTTTGTAGACAGGCTCAAACAGATTAAAAGAAGAATTTGAGACAAATAGTTTGAACCATGGCATTCAGAAGATGTCAAAGCATAGCCCCCCAAAGACCACCAGAAAGTCAGAGCTCAGTGATCACCAGCATAGGATCTGGACTATACCAGCTACACCAGAGCACAGAAGGGAGGAGAACTAAAAAACAAAAAAAAAGATTCAATGCATTTTAATCCCATTATTATGAGAACATTGAAGGACTTGGTTTGTTATGAGTTTGTCTTGATGAAAATCAGAACAAGACCAGAATAATTGAAAGTTAAGTATTTATCTGAAAGTGACTAAATCATTGAAAACAGATTTTTATATTTGGGGAGATGGTGACATCATATATTGGCAAGTTAAATGGTGTTTTTATTCTCCCTTTATAACCCAGCAAGGTGGGAAGATGTGAGAAAATTTAGACCTTTTGTAGAAAACAAAAATGCCAAATTTCTTATGCATGTACAGTTGTACCCCCTTAACATGGTTTTGCTCTCTGCAGTGTCAGTTACCTGCAGTTGACTGTGGTCCAAAAATATTACATGGAAATTTTCAGAAATAAACAATTCATAACTTTTAAATTGCACACTGCTCTGAGCGGTATGATAAAATCTTGCACCATCACAATGTCCTGCCTAGGATGTGAATCAACCCTTTGTTCAGTGTATACACACAGTTACTCTGCCTATCTACCATTAGTCACTTAGTAGCTGTCTTGTTTATCAGGTCAAATGTCATTGTATTAAAGTGCTTGTGTTCAAGTAATTCTTATTTTACTTAATATCCCCAAAGCACAGGAGTAATGATGCTGGCAATCTACATATGCCCAAGAGAAACTTAAAAGTGCGTCCTTTAAGTGAAAGGTAATGTGTGTATGTAGGGGTGTGTGTGTGTGTGTGTGTGTGTGTGTGTGTGTGTGTGTGTGTGTGTGTAATAAATAGTATATATAGGTTTCAGTAATCTATAGTTTCAGAATCCACTGAGGGTCTTGGAACATATCTCCTGTGGATAAGGGGTGATTAGTGTATGACGAGTATTATAAGTAAATCTGTAACTATGCTATTACTACATATTTTCCCTTTAATACATAATATCTCTGTACTATGGTGAAAGCAATAAAATATGAGTATAATATAAACATTTTCTAACACATAACAGAACTTATATATAATCAAATGTATATTGTCTTTCTGAGTCATGAGTTACCTGAAGCTGTTCTCTCAACGGCTAATGTCTCCAGAGTAGCAGCTCATTTGGGATTAGCTATAAAAGCATTTTATAAGTGACATAAGCAATGCAGATACATTTTTCTGTGACCATACCTTGAATTTTTCACAATGTCATATCTTTCAGCATATCTATCTATCTATCTACTGGTGACGTTCCTGCAGCTGTGCATATTTTGAGCTTGAAGAGAAAGTTAGTGATACCCCGTCTGTAAATAACACGCAAGAAAAACAAAAGTTCTGTTAGAAAGTTTGAGGTTTGCAATGATGATGATAAAGTTTATCAGAATCATCATCAGCAGCTGCTACAACACTGCCCAACCATGAATTACAGTTAATTCAGTAATAGCGCAAAACTATTTACATGGAACTTCACAATACACACAAGTGATAGAAATAATTAATGCTGTGCCCACACTGTGTTAGGCAAATAATTATTTGGATTATAAGTGTATTTCAAGACTAATTCAGGCTGACCTCAGTCTTTGATTTTGAAAATTTTATATTTAAATTTGCTCTTGGAATATCAACAGATGCCCGTTTTATTAATGCACTCTAGGGAAATGCTAGAAAGTTTGAGAGGCTGATGCCAATTAAATAATACTGTTTTTGTTGGATTATCTTCTAAAAAAAATTTAAACATGCAATTACTTTCATTTTTCAAGGAAGTTTTGAATATTCCAGAAGGAAACGCTATGGCTCTGTTCCTTAAGGACTCTTAATGCCTTCTAGCTTGAAGTTAGAATGATATAAATATTTTATAATGAGTTTCTTAAAAGCCAAATCAAAACATCACAACAGCTGGCATTTATATCCTAAAGAAACAGGCAGGAAACGATCTTAAATATACCAACACAAAGTCACTTGGGTTTTGTAAAGAATATAAGAGGAAGTGACTTAGAGAGCCAATCTGTGTTTTATTTATTGATATTTCAGTTATATCTGATATTTGCCACTGTTTTTGACACTGTGAATAGTAGTGTCAGGAAACTTATTATGAAATGAGAAAATGCAAATTGATTAATGATTGCTGTATGAGAAAAATTGTTTTGATGAATTATCAAAATAATCTTACAAATGCTTTTTTAAAAAAAACAGCAAAACTTTTAATAAAAATCAAAATGTCTTACTTGGTGCTCATTTTAACCCTATATTTAAAAACTGAATGCTTATATTATCATTTTAGTTCACTGATTTTCTCTAACATGATAAAATTTATTTCTTAAACATCCTCGACACCCTATCCATCGCCCAAATTTAATTTCACTATTTTTATTAAATTAGGACACAATATTTACTTTTATATGACAATGTAAATTTATTTCCCTGCCAATTCAAAAGTGTTCTATGACTATTGTTTACTTCTTGTATAGCCTTTTCCCTCTGTATTTCTGATTTTTTACTGTTTCTTTTCTTAGTTTACATTGTTTGAATCAGATTGTCCTAAAAACTCAAAAAATATATAAAATCTCATGTGTACCCTTTTTTACTTATCAAAATTCTATTTTTCTTTTGAAAACTACAGTCCTCTTTTTTCAATCTGGTTTGAATGCCATCTTTAAGTCTGCTATTCAAAGGGACTGGAACTCTGATGTCATTTTCTTTGTAATCTTCTCTTTCATGAGTTATTTCCTTATATTGCTAAGCATATAAGTAACTTTCTAAGATAAGAGGTAACAAAGTAAGTTTTATTCTGGCTCAAATTTAGTTGTAGATATTGATTTTTGAACACCCGGTTTAAAATAGTCTCCCAGAATTTAGCGAACACTTCTCCACTGTCATCTGATGTCTAGCATTGCTGGTAAGACTACTAATGCTAATTCAGTTCTCATTCTTTCCCAGTCAACTCTTTTCTCAACCTCTTATACCTCCTCACTCCTCTGCCTCTTGATGAAATAAACTTCTAAATTTATCTTTAGTTTTCTGCAACTTTCTGAAATTTTACAATTGTTTAATCATAATATCCAGGCTTTGGGAATCTTCCTTCTATATGAAGACATGTTTCTTCAGTTTGCCCTTTCTAAAACCCCTAATAGATATATGTTAGGCACCTTAGATTATTTTTCTATGTTCTTTATCATCTCTTCCCATATAGCCTTTTGCTATTTATTACTGCTTTCTTGGAATGTTGTCCATTTGAATTTTTTATTAATTGATTTTTTAGCAATCATACTTTCATTTATATTCATATTCTAATACCCCTGTCTCTCTGTCTCTCATATCTTTTCTTTTGAATAGTATCATACTTAGTGTATAGTAAATTTTCTCAAACTTCTCTAAAGATATTCGAGGAAAACTTTGTTTTACATATCTTGTTCTTTCTATGGCATGTTTCAGCTTCCCTCAAATGCATGATGATCATGATTTTCTGTTTACATTCAACGATGAGAAAATGTAAGAATGATCCAGAAACACTGTGCATTTTGATATGGCACGATGAGGATTCAGTGCTTCAGTGTGTGACTAGAGGACTGAGTTGGCTTTTACATGGGAGTTGTCAAAATGTCAGTATGTATGGAACTTTTCTTCCAGTAGGCCATTCACTGTATTTCTCTTCACCTGAGTGGCAGATTTCAGTTTGTTATGTGAAAGGCTTTGCAACGGTGTTAGAGGGGAGGGGTTTATGGTTCCAAGTACTATTTCATTCATAATTGTTTCTTCTCTGTTTCACATCTGTCCTGATTTATTCCTGACATTTCTCAATATTAATCTTCTCCACAGGCAGATTATCTTATTTTTAGTTCAATCCTACTCTATAAGAATGTAAGCTATATCTTCTAGCCTCAATCTTTGGTTATCTTCCATTGATCTGCACTTTGACACTTACATTGAAATGTTTTGTCTGCTAGTGGTGCCCAATTTATTCTTTCTTTTGTTGTGGAATTATAATCTATCACTTAATTTATTTTCATTTTATTGTATCCTCAGAAAAAGAAAAAGAAATACATATGATCAGTTTATCTTCTTGAACCAAAATTTTTAGCTCCATCACTGGGAAAATTAATACAAAACTTGGTACAGAGAGAATGTTTAGCTTTTCAAATTTAATAGTATGATGGTATTAATTTTATCTAAATGTACTTGGAGTTCTTAGAGAAATGTCAAATGGCACAATTATTACTGAATATGACTGGCATTGAAATGCAGTTGGTTCTTTGTTTCAAATTTTAAGGTACAATTGTGTGTGTGTGTGTGTGTGTGTGTGTGTGCACGCGCGCATGCGTTAATGCATTCTTGAGATGTCTAGTGCATTTGGTTCTTCTGAGATTATTTATTTATTTATTTAACCTCTTAAAAATTGCCTTTTAATAGATGTCATGTACATATTTATATTGGTATTGTATTTATTTTTAATTATTATTAAAAAGTATTGGTGGTAACATTAACAAAATCCAATGTTGCAAGTGTATAATTCAACAAGATATCATATATATATGGCATTGTGCATTCACCAGCCATTGTTAGATTTCTTTCCATTACCACATATTTTACCCCTTCTTATGAGACTATTTAGGGTAAAATATTTTAGAATTGGGAGGAGCCTTTATGATTATTTAGCTCATTGGAGATAAAGAAAAAGTAGATATCAGAGAAGATAACTACTCCAATTTGCAAGGCATCGGTGATAACATCAAAATTTGTCTTTTACTTTCGATTATATTTCCATCTATTCTATAAAAGTTCACTTCAGATAAATATTGGTCCAGTTTTATTAGTGTAGTTCATTAACAATAAAATAATTCATCTTTGGTCTGAATTTAGATAAATTCAGAGAAACTAAATAATTTTTAATTATTTCTTTTTTTAGTTATAAAACAATTTGTAAAAGCATAAATGCATTAATGTATACATTGTTTAATTAAATAATAAGAAAAATGCATCTACTGTGAATCAGACTCAGTATTTGGCAATGACTTCAGACCTGTAAAAAAGTATTATAAAATGTTATGAGAGTATGATAAATGCCTATCATGGGGATATATTATAAAGATAATAATGGACCAATTAATTTTACAACATTTTTTATACTTAAGGTGACACTTAGTTAACTCAAAAATATCTATTTTTGAAGAAAATTTTACATCTTTAATTACTTCTTAATTTAATTACATATTTAATTTAGGAAATTATATAGTCACACACAGAAATACTACAAAAATAAGGTAAATAATAGAAGCTTTCAAGCATTTATATGTGGACTTTTCATTCCTTGGGACTTTTTGTTGTTGTTTAGATTGCTTTTTCATACAGAGTCATACAGAGTATGGACTTTATTTTTTAATAGACTTTATTATTTTTTAAGAGTGTTTTAGGTTCATAGAAATTTTGAGAAGATATAGAGATCTCCTATATAACCCCTATCATCATACATGGAGAGCCTCCCCCATTATCAACATCCCCCACCAGAGTGGTATATTTGTTACAACTGATGAACCTAAATTGATAGCATTACTATCCAAAGTCCAAGGTTAGCATTCGGGTTAACTTTAGGTGTTACACATTCTATTGGACTTTAATGTTATTTTTTTCAGAAATGTTACATAAATAATAAATAATATTTATAAACTTTCTCACAGATTCGACTATTTACCTCTGATCCATTAAGTTTAGCATTTTTCCCTCTTTTTCAAACCACTAGAATAAGTTGGAAACATCATGCTCCATTAACTCTTAAATTCTAAGCATTCTCTTACATAATTACCTAACCACCATACAATTATAAAAAATTTGACATTTAACAATGATGAAATACTATTATTAATCCATGGTTTCCATGCTCTCTCTGTATGTGTATGTACATATATAGTCATTTGTAGTAATTTTAATATTTATATATAAAATTTTCAAAATGAAGTTTAATAGAAATCAAGGATATCATAAAATGTCACTAAATTCTGTGAAAGAGTGATAGTAAAAAAAAGTTATTATTTTTAACTTGGAGCACCATGTGATTTTAGTTTATGGTGATGGACACTGACCAAGCAGCTTTGTTAACAAGTTAATTGAATGTTTTACAGTTCCATACGGGAATTCACAGTAAGATTGTTCATGTAGTTGAGTCCATTCTCAGTATTTAAGATGAGGTGAGAATTTCAGGGACCATTGGTAAACTGAATTGCATGGACCTCTTTCCCTCTAACTATTTTTCTCAGTTTCTCCTTAATTTATACAGATTGATTTGTGAATAGGAAGACTCTCTATAAGTTAACAACAGCAAAAAAAAAAAAAAAAAGTGAGAGAAACTTTTATTCTCTATAAGGCATTTTCATGTGCCACAACTCACTTGGCTTCTGCTGTACCATTATGTGTGGCTGGTTTTTAAAAATCATTGCAAAACTTGGATTGTAGAGATTGAGTGTGGATTGTAGTATTTTTTGGGGGGGGTATTTTTAAATTTTCTTTATTTGTAATTTATGTTTTTCTGCTTTATATAAGTGTGTTTACATTGCTTTGACAATCCAATATAGTAATTTTTAAATATAAGTTTTGATACTTAAGAGAATTCTAGACCTAGACCTACGTTAAATTCTGATAAGGAGAAAATGAACAATTACAAGCTTCTGAATCATGTACATATCCCCCATAGTGCATATACACGATTGCAACAAAAGACACAAAAGAAATTTGCCCATGTAATGAAAACTACTTAAACTTTTTTTATATGAGCAGGTATTCTAATTTTTCCTATTCCTTTTTTTATAGTCTGCAACAAATGATTCACAAATAAAACAATGGCTCCACTTGAAGCCACTTTTCAAATTGCAAAGTTAACTAAAATGGCATTCATTTGACAAGAAAAAGTGATGCTTATTTTAAAGTTCCAATTGGAATCTCAAAATATACAGAATAAAGCTTTTATTTAAAAAAACTCACATTTAATAGAAATTACCGGGAAGCAAGTTATTTACTAGGAGTAACTAATGCTGAGGAAAGGAAAAATAATGTCATGGAAGATAATTTAATAATACTAGCATGTAAAATTATAGTGAGTAAAATTCTAGGACAAGTCGTAGTATGCAAAATTTAAAAGATTACATTTTCAAACAGTATGAAAAGTAAATATGCTGAAATTTGAAATTGAAAAATAGCAGTTCTTCTATTTAAATGATGAGTAAACAGGATTCAGTGATAAGTATCATGCTCCAGCAATTGTTGAAATTAAACATTTTTTTTCTGTTGTAAAATACTGCTTGAGATAAGCAAAGGTGGAGATATTAGTATTTTTGTTTTTATATCTAGAAATAAAAGGCCTATTTTGGAGGTGCAATATTGGTATCTGAACCTATGGTAACCCAACAATAACTTGTTTTGGCAAATGTTTTTTTAAAAAAAAATGAATGAAAATCCTGAAACTATAATGTAGAACTGCTTTCTTTACAGAGAGGTGCTGTGACAACAATTCTTAATGATAAAATGAAAAAAAAAATGGGATAATGTACAAAAATCCAAGCTTTATTATACAAGGATTTGGTTACTTAAGCATATTTAAAAATTGCATGAAAATGTGGACAAAGAGAACATAAATCTTCTGCTACGTATAGATTATTATGATGGTTTAGTGGACAAAGTCTTTGCCACAAGATGCTTTAGCAGAAAAGTGAATTGCAGGAATACTTTCAAGAAAAGAGTAGGCCAGATTTTGCTTAGTGTCATGATGATAAAAAATGAGTCTGAAAATTAATCTGCTTCAGAGACAGTTTTCAACACATAAAACAGCTGAACCTGTTTCTGTAAGGCCTTGGAGAAAATGTTTTGACTTTAGGTGATGATATCCTTGGATTTAAAAGGAAGCTAAATCTTTGAAAATTTTATGTTGGCAAAAACAAAACAAAAACAACCCCAAACATTTTCCACTACTGATTAGGCTTGGGAGAGAAAAGGGAATCAAATTAAGTCTCAAGTTATTGAAAGAGTGAATTGTGAAATAGAATTAACAGCATTTGCCTACCCTGTCTAGACTGTGATCCTTTTTCTGAACTTTCTGCTTGGCCAATAACTGAACTTTGAGAGAAGACGAAGTAGGTAAGCTGTAGTGTCATCACACTCTAGTTGAGATTTACTGTTCTGTCCTAACCAAGCAGCACGTTTCACAATTTCTGTGAAAGATGATATGGCCATTCATAAGAAAGCAGTGAATATTTTGCTACTGTTTCCAACTAACACGTGTGATGAGCTTCTTTGTTTAACAAGCATCTTGAGCAAGAATAGAGTTTATTTAATTTTCATTGAAAATAAATTCCTTTTGTATTTATCTCAATTTTGTCTGAGAATTGAGTATTTGGTACAACAAAAACTAAGCACAGTTTTCACATTAAAGAAGTTTTATTCTTTATTTTTAGTACCCAAAATAATACTTTTTATACATACACAGGCCTATAAAAAGAGATCAAGGAACCTGTAATTTTCTATAATAATTGTGTATTACTATTAGCCCCTATGATACCACTCAGTAAAGAATTTTTTTTAAGTCATATCAATTTCTGTCTTAGTCAAATTTATATTGTTTTGAATATTAATTGAGTAAATTTGCTACTAACCACTGTTAATAGCATTAATGAAAATCAACTTACAAACTTTATTTAAATTAAATATATTTAGGCTACCTTCAAAAAGTTAAATCCTATTTTACCCTAAGCCATAATTAAAAAAAAAAAACATTAAGTTTGCCTTATGGTTTATAAAATTTATACACAGAAACAAAATTAAAGTAAGCTATGCCTAACTGCCTTTTTTCTCAAGAAAGGTTGCCTTTAGTTTTAAAGAGGAAGCTTGAAACTGTCTTTAAAGCATGTACCATATATCTACTTTATTAGCAACTTGTATAGCAGAAATTTATGATAAGAATATAAGAACTAGTTGGACACAAAAATTTTAATGAAGAAACTAAAATTTTCTTTACCTGCTTTATTAACTTACATTAAAGTGATTATGATTTATGGGGACAGAAAAACACACAAAAGGAATAGGCTAATGAGTTGGCCAAAATAAGCACATCCCAGGAAAATATTCTCTATTTAAAATAGCACTAAAATTAGTATTATAATATTTTATCTATTATAAATTTTTGTGTGTGGAAAATATAAAGAAATATTTCAAGAATTTCCTCAGGGTAAGAAGATTGAGAAATATTGTTCTCTCTAATGGACTACATAGATAAACAGACACATAGATAAAAAAAGAAACAAACAGAAATAGACCTTCTCTGTTACAATGCTCCATCACCCTTAAAATACGCCAGCGTATACTGTCTAAAAACAAAGCCACCTTCCTACATTATCACAATATGACCCTTCCATTTAGGAAATCAACATCCATACAATGCTATCTTCTAATCCACAAACCATTTTAATTTTACCAAACATGACATCAATGCATTTTTTTTTTCATTTTATGTCTAGATACCTGTCCAAAAATACTATTGCTTCTAATTTTTATGTTTCATAAATCTTTAATCTGGAACAGTAGTTTATTGTGTCTCTGCCTCTTATGTCATTAATAGTCTTAAAAGTTTTCAGGACTTTTGTGCTGTAAAATGATGCCCTACTTTGGTCTGGACAGTGTTTCCTCATACCCAGGTCCCTCTATGGTGAAGTCATTATTGTGTAGAAAGGATTCCAACATGACATCAGCATACTCTTTCTTAGCAAAGCTTTAGCCATTATGATTTTCCAAATTATGATTGCTTCCCAGGCCCTCATTTGAAGTTATTTTATTAAAGAGTTTTCTTCTTTCCTTTTATTTATGTTAGTATGGACTCATCAGTTCCTGTTTTATTAATCTGACACTGTCCTTTATTTTATGCTCAAATTGTCCTGGGTATACTCAGTGAGAGAATCTCCAAGTAGGCTCTTACATACTTTTGACATGTCCTTACTGAGCATGTCATTACTTTCTACTATAAGGTATTCCATCCTGGACAAGAAGTCTTGTTATCCTTTAGTGCAAATGTTATTTAGAAATCAAAAACATTGCTAAGTGGATATCAGTGAGTCTATATATAATTTTGCCAACCATCACCATCAATGTACACACACACACACACACACACAGAGGTGTTTCATTATTTACAGTAGTATGTTCTATAAAGTCACTGCAAATTCCAAATTAGAGAATACTGAACCATTTCCCCTATAACTATACGGCTAGATTTATATGAGCCTCTGGTCACATTTTCACTAATTGATCAATACATAACCTTGTTTTATGGGTGTTTCTGTTTAAAGACACTATATTTAATATATATTGTTGATTCATTAATAATGAACTTATACTTGAACAGAACTCATAGTTGAATAAAACTTATCTAATACACAATTTTTCTCCATAAACTCATCTCAGTTGTGTTTTGCTTTGGAACAATAGACAGAATTTCAGCATTGTGCTTGGGGAACATCTTAAACATTCAGAACACCATCAGAAAGCACAAAACTGTAAAGATCACAGCACAAAACAGACTGCAAAAAGGAAAGTCGTTTATAGTATGAGAGTTAAAACAGAAGGAAGAGCACTGTCATGCTTGACCTCAGCTGGGAGCGTTCCATGAATGATCATAAGTACTGTATTAATTTTGATGTTACAGATAAATTTTTGCAAGTAACTGAATTCTCATATAGCCCCCACCAATATCAACACATAGATCATTTCTACAATTATGACATATTTTATTGTGTCACTTCTGAATCAAGCACTTCCCCACCTTGAAACCCCCCCAGAATAAAATCATTGATTTTATTTCTATCAGGATAGTTTAGTTTTACCTATTCTAGTTTCTATACATATTTTTTTTTGTATATAAAACTTCTTCAACAGAGTATAAGTATTTTTGAGATTCATCCATGCTGTTGCATGTGTCAGTAGCTCATTCTATTTTATAAATGATATTTAATTTTATAATTACACTAAACTTTGTTTATTTTCACATTTATGGACATCTGTGTAATTTCCACTTTTGAGCTACTATGCATAAACATGCTACAAATATTTTTGTACAAGACTTATAGTGGATTTACTTTTTCAATTCCCTGCTACACATAAAGCAACTGGCAAAGATTTTTCTAAACATTTTCTACTTTTTTTCCACTTTAATTAGACTGACATTTTATTATTGAGTTGGCAGAATTCTTTTTTTTTTTTACATCAGAGCAGTCTTATGAAAACAACTGATCCTGTTGGCAAATAAAAAAGCATTATCATCCTGAAGATTTAAATCTAGCAAAAACTTTTTAAAACAAAAGCAAAAAAGATAAAAGGTACAACTAAACAACGCTCTTCTAGAAAATAATCAAAATTTAAGGTCTTGTTTTGACAAAATTTACATATTGCCATGTCTTGATAAAATACCAAATGTAAAAACTATATTCATTTTTTATTTCCATATATATATACACATATCATGAAAGTATAGAAGAAAGCTATGACTTTACTATTGCTGATTTATAACTCAGAATTCCTTGATTCTGTTGTAGGGGAGAAAAGGTTTTACCTCTACCCTCATAAATTCGATAGCTTAGTCTATGAACTAGACTGAAACAGGCAGATTAAGAGGAGAAAGGGCATATAAATTTATTAATTTTTAAAATGACATGAACAGGATTGTCACAGAGAAAAAAGTGACTACCTAAAAAGGTAGTGACTGTTGAGAGCATATATACCATCTTAATAAGGAAAGGGGTGTGGGAAAGCAGGTACCTTTAGGGAGAGTAAATGATTTTTAAGAAAGATGAATGGGCCCTTAGAAGAATAGATGAGAGGTATGATAGTTTGTGACAAAGTGTGTCTGGGTGTTCTGTTAACTTCTAGTTTTCGTTCTGTAATAAGAATCAATTTGCCATGGCTGATGAAACTTCTAGGGAGGTTTATGATAACTTAACCCCTTTTGGGGGATTTCTCCTTAGACAGATGAAGGGAGTTCAGAGAGCCTTTCCCTCAAATTAATCAATATAACAAGTGGCATATTTGGGAATGGCATGTTCTAAACTTCTTCACTGTTAACATAAAGTAGTACATTTAGATTAATGTTTCTAGAGAAAACCTGGGGAAAATAAATCTACTTAAAAGTGGTAGAAAGTGACAAAAGCAGAGTGATAGTGAAGAAGAGTCTATAACTGAAAAACAGAAACTACACTTGTGAAAGTAACAAATTTGTGGGTCCTCATTCAGTGAAAATCTTCAGCTCATGTGCTGCTTGGGAAGATAGAAAGCTATGGCCTTCCTTGCTGTATATATTACAGAACCCAGAGCTGGGCTGGGTGAAAATCTACAGAATTAGACGAAAAACATGGGGAAAAGAGAATCAAGGAAGGAAAATACCAAAATCTGCATGTAAAATCTGTGCAAATCCTTTCCTGACCACTAAACTATAGAACCAGTGGGGAAGGCCAAAGGGGGTCTGGCAAAAAAATAGAAGCTTCTGGAAACTGAAAAATCTAAGCAGAGATTTCAGCTGCTGTTGTCTGCAGGAAAATCCAGTTCGGAGTTTGAGTCCATTCAAATCATTCGTCTGCTAAAAGAAAATCACTTTTCAGAGTCATTATAAATGCAGACTTTCTTATGTTGTCCAAAATATACAATATGCATTGTACAATATATTATTTAAAAGTTCAAATGAAAAATAATCAATATGAATGTATGAAGAAACAGAAATCTGACCCATACTTATGAAAAAAAAATCAATAGAAATAGAACTTGAGGTGAACAAGATGTTATACATAGTAGAAAATAAATCTATTATATTAAGTATAAAGAAATATATATACATCTCAAGAAAAATAAAATTTTGAAAAAGAACAAAATTCTAAAATTGAAAATTTTAATATAATTTCAAAAATTCAGTAGATGGGCTTAATAACAAATTTTTAAAAAGTATTGATGAAATCAAAGACAAGTTGATAGAAAACAGCCATTATAAAGACAGCAACTGAAACAAAAAGACTATCAACAAAAAAGAAGTGAAATTTGGAATTAAATGTGTAGTATCATTTTAATTAATACCCTCAAAATAAAATACTTAAATCTAACAAAATAGGTATAAGATCTATATAAGGAAAACTAACTCTAGAGAATGAAATTAAATTAAAAAAGAACTAAAGAAATGGGGCGATGTTTTATGTTTACATATTGGATGGCTCAATAATGTCAAGATGTCATGTCTTTTCGAACTGACCTATAGATTCAGTGTAATCTCACTCTAAATCCTGGCAAGTTATTTTATGGATATTAACAAAGTAATTTTAAAGTTTATATGAAGAGACAAAAAATCTCAGAATAGCCAACACAAATTTGAAGGAGGAGAACAAAATTGGAAGACTGACACTTCCCAACTTCAAAACTTACTGTAAAAGTTATAGTAATCAAGACAGTGTGGCCAAACAAAACAAAACAAGCAGAAAAACAAAGATCAGTGGAATAGAATAGAAAGGCCAGAGATTTATAGAATCAACTAACCTTTGACAAAGGAAAAAGGAAATACACGGAGCAAAGATAGTTTCTTCAACAAATGATACTAGAACAACCGAACAACCACATGTAAAAAAAAGTAATCTAGACACAGCTAGGTGATCTTGAGTTTGGTGATAAATTTTTGTTACCAAGTCAAATACATGGTCTATGAAACAAAAATTGATAAGTTGGACTTCATTAAAATTAAAATTGTCTGTTCTGTGAAAAACACTGTAATGTGAACAAAAAGACAAGCTACAGACTAGAAGAAAAATATTTGCAAAAATACATAAAGAACTGGTATCCAACATATGTGTGTGTGTATATATATATATATATATATATATATATACACATATATATACGTATATATACATATATATACGTATATATATACAAATGTATATACATATGTATATATATATATATATATATATATATATATATATATACACACACACACACACACACAAGGAATTCTTAAAACTCAACAATAAGGAGAAAAGCTAATTAAAACATGGGTAAAATATCTGAATAGGTACTTTCCCAAAAAAGACGGAGATAGCAAGTAAGCATATGAGAAGATGCTTAACTTCAGAAATTACCAGAGAATTGCAAATTGAAATAATGAGGTACCACTACACACCTTTTAGGGGGCAAAAATAAAACAAAACAAAACAAAACTGACAACACCAAACACTGGAGAGGATGTAAAACAACAAAAACTAGCATTTATTGTTGATAGGACTGAGAATTGGTAAAGCCACGTTGGAAGACAGTTTGGCAGTTTCTTATAAAACTAAATGAGCTCTTACCTTACAATCCAGCAATTATGTTACTTGGTATTTACCAAAATGCACTGAAAATTTATATCTACACAAAAACTTGCACATGAATGTTTATAACAGCTTTACTTATAATTACAAAAACTTGGGAACAACTGAGATGTCCTTCAATATGTGGATAAACTGTGGTAAATCCAGATCATGGAATATTGTTCACTGCTAAAAAGAAATGAGCTATGAAACCAGGAAAAGAAATAAAAAAACTTAAATACATATTGCTAAGTGAAAGAAGCCAATATGAAAAGGGTATATAGTATATAATTTCAACTACATGACATTATGAAAAAAACAATACAATGGAAATGGTAAAAAGATTAGTGGTTGCCAGGGTGTTAGGGATAGAGGGTGGATGGAGGAATCAATAAGCAGGAACAGGGCATTTTTAGGGCACGAAAACTATTCTGCCTGATACTGTATTAGTAGATACATTTGTCAAAACCCACAGAATGTATAATACAAAGAGTGAATCTTAATTTAAATTAAGAACTTTAGTTATTAACAATGTAATAGTATTGGCTTATCCCTTGTAACAAATATATCTTATAATATGGGAATGACATGTGAAGAAGGATGAGGGGGTTATATAAGAACTCTGTACTTTCGGCTCATTTTTCTATAAACTTAAAAGTACTCAATATAGTCTATTAATAAAAATGAGAGAGTAGATCAATATTAAACCATTTAAATAATTATAGTACAAGTAAGTAGACTAAGCACTCAATTATAAGATTGAGATATTCAAGCTAGATGGAAAATCTAAATTCAAGTATGTGCTTTGCGAACAGAGATCGCCAAGGTGGAGGCATTTATGTCAGGGGAATAAAAATGGATCCAGGAGGCCATAAAAAAATGTCTTACACAGATTTCACCCAGCATGCTTTGAATTTCTGCTTAGTCATGGCTGAACTATAATCTCTGCCAGAGCCCGCCGGCTAAAATCGAATAGTTCCTGAGAGGGGGAGTGAGGATTGAGAAAAGAGAGAAAAAAGAGAGAGACAAAGAGAAACAAAAGATAGATTCAGGAGGGCTAACAGTAAATACTGCGCCGAGTTTATTAAACACAGCATATTTATACAATCTGAGGGCATTTTGCAAAACTTGGTTACAATACCACAGTTTCTCATGTCCTTGAGGACTGATAATCTCAGCACTTTACAGTCTCAACTTTTTACATAGTTGCCAAGTACACAAACATCCTTTGTTCCTTAATGTGCCATTTCACATGTCTTAAAATGGCTCCCCACAATCTCCTTCTCACCATGACAAACTCATCATTTATATTTTCTATTTTGAAAGGAGCCAACCCATATTACTGATCAGCTTTCTTTGTTTGCATGTTAAACCTAACCAATCCCAATTAACCTAACCAGAATCATTAATTTACGTAATGAGGGCCAGATTAAGATAGACACATGTAACCCTAGCCTCTATAAACTTTTTGTTCTCTTCAGAGCACTCTGCTGATTGCTACCTGAATCTGTTTCACCTGCAACCACTGACACTCATATAAATATTTTTTGTTTATTTTTTAGTTTAAGCAGCTTTTACTAAAGATACATGTTAAATATGAAGACACAAAAACATTGAAACTAAAATGAAATAAATTATATATAATGCATATTGAATCATAATAAAGATGAATTGATGAGAGTAATTGTCTAAATATGGGAATAAATGGATATGAAAACAAGGAGTATTATCAGAGAGCAAAGTGACATTTTGTAATGATTACAGGCTCAATATATCAGGAAAACACAACATTTATAAATATGCATTTTCCAAATAATGGAAATAATAGAACTGCAAAATACCTGAAGTATAATCTGACAAAACTACAGGGCAAATCTATAATCATAATTATAATCATTAAAATCACACAGTAATTGACAGATCAACTAGAAAAAAAATCCATAAAGATATGAAAGATCTGAAAATCACTATCAAGTACTTTATTCCAAATGATATCTATAGAATACTACATCCAGTATGTAGAAAATAGAAATTCTACTCAAGTGCACATGGAACTTTTACCAATATAGACATTGAACTGAGCCATAAAACAAGTGTCATTCAATTTCAAAGGATAGAACTCTTGCAGACTATTCTCTGACTACAACAGAAGCAAATTAGGAATCAATAAAATTAGATACTTAACACAGTCCTAAGTATTTGAAAATAAAAACAATAATAATTCACTTTTTAATAACACATGGCTCAAAAAATATAGGACAAGTAATATTTAAAAAAACATTTAAAATAAATCATAATGAATGTATTTTATATTAATATTTGAGGAAAACATCTAAAATTAGAAATATAGAACTTCAAGTTCTCATAATAGAAAGGCCTAACATTAATTATCTGAATGTTCATCTAACAAGGCTAGAAGAGAACAAGCAAATTAAATGCAAAAGATGTAGAAAAGAAATAATTAAAAATCAATGACAGAAAATAAACAGTAAATTAAGAAAGCTAGACATTTGTCCTTTTAAACAATCAACAAAATTTTAACAACCACCACAAGACTAATAGAAATAAAAAGAGCCAGATACAGAGAGACAGTGAAAAGAGAGGAAGACAAATAACCATTATTAGAATATAAAAAGGGATCCACTACTGTAAATTAAAAGATATCAAAAATAAGAGAATATTATGAACAGCTTTAGTCCAATACTTTGTTCAGTCAGAAAAATTATCCTGAGCTCTGTCTCAGTATTAATGTTTTAGGACAACTAATTTCACATCAAAATTAGCAACTGGAAATATTGAGGTTAAACTTAATATAAACTTATTATAAAGAAAAAGAAAAAAGAGAAGAATAACATTCATACACACAACAAAAGTATGAGACACATACTCAAAGGGGATAAAATGAAAATCTCAGAGAAGAGGTGATAGTAATTCCTCAAGGCAAATATGTTTAACATTTTTTCATAACTTGCTTTTAAAATAACATATTTGATAAGTATATTTGAAATTTATTCAAGAAAAATAAAAGAGGGAGAGAAAAATAACATTAAAACTATCATGAATGAATAGGAACTATTATGACAGATTTAAAGAAGAGATAATATGAAGTAATTATCAATTTCTATATTTGTTAATATTTGACAATTATAATGAATTGGGCAAACTTTTCTAAAATAACACTAACTAAAGTGACAGAAGAAACTTAAAATCTCAATATACCTACAGTCCATAAACTGCATGCCAAGGCACATTAAGATGACACAGTAAACTCAGTGGTTTCACAGTATTTTAAATATATTTTATATAGACATGAAATACAACTTTCAAAAGAAAACATAGATGAACATCATTATGACACTAGAGGAGACCAAGATTTATACACTGGATGCAGAAAGTATTAATCATTAAAAATTATGGTAAAAATAAGAACATTTTTTTTATAAAGCAAACTATTAAGTGAAAAGACAATGAGTATAGTGGAGAAAAATATACCTAATAATATTTCAGAGAAAATAAATAGAATGTAGAGGGAGTATGTAGAAACACACAGTAGATAACATGACAAATTTTTCTGATCATTTGGTAAATTCAAGTTAAAACCACCATGATATACCACCACAAAACCACTGAATGAAGATAATTAATAAAAATGACAAAAATACTGAGTATTGAAGAGGATATGAAGAATGAATAACTATCTCACATTGCTGGAGGTATAAACTGATTCAATGTATTCAAAAATCTCTACAAAAACTGGACATACACACAATTCCTATGCTTCAAGAATTCTACCTCTAAGTTTATACCTTAAAGAAATGTACACAAAAGTTCTCCCAAAAATATGTATTAGAATGTCAAAAGCAGTCACACTATTTAAAATTGTCAAAATCTGGAATATCATTCCAGAATTGAAATATACTTCCAATATCTGGAATTAAATATCAATAGAATGGATAAATGGTATTAAAGTCACACAAACTGTACAGCAGTGAGATGAATTTCCAGCATCCACAAACGCTGCATTTTGTCACATCAAACAGAAAGAAAATATGTCTTCTCTAACTATGTAGAAATTAGCAGTAAATGACCCTTAAGTAAATTGAAAGAAATATTCTCAGGTAATGTGAATATTTAAAAATATATTTACATATTTTATCAAACATTTGTTCTCTAGAATATAGAATTGCTAAATCAACATGAAATAATGTACTTTTCCAGATTTTATTGAGGTAGGTTTGGATTAAAAACTGAGTCCTACAGTTAACAGGAAATAGGTAGAAATGATCTGTTCCAAATACTGTCTCCTCAATTAATAATGTTTAACAGACAGTAGGAGAGCAAAGGAAAGAACACAAGGTATGTAGAGCTCCAAGTCATAAATAAATTAGACTGGTGACCTTCAGATGTCTTTTGTTGTTGAAGATTTTTTTTTCTTAAACTGTAAAGCTTTTAATGCAATACAATCTTTGGTAGGGATCCAATATGTGACAGAAAAAGGCAGAGCTGCTCTGGATATAGCAGGTCTGGGTCACTTGGGTCTGCTTTATACAACTAAGGCCACACTATTCACAGAATGGAGTCTTTCTAAATTAGATAGAGCCAACAAATGTCACAAAAGGCTCTTCCTAACTCAAAACAACTTTTCCATTAACCTTTATTACTTGTACAAATAATGACAGTTCCTTTAGTTATAACTAGACACTTGTTAAAATTCAAATATCCTTGAAAGGGGTAATTAATTTAGTCTGTTATCAATTATTAACACTCTAGAACAGATTATTTTTCACATACCCTTCTTAAAGCAAGAAAAATATAAAATAAAACATACATTATCAAGAAGTATTACAGGAAAAGTTTAGGATTTTGGAATCAAACTATAGTTACTTCAAATTTTTGTAAGATGCTGATCATTTGTTACATTTTAATACAATTTTAATTAAATTTTACTATAAGAGTAACATATATGGAATATTGAATTGGAAGATCTATAGAATCAGGAATTAAGACACTGGCCAAGAGAGAAGTGAGTCAGGATTATAAATCTCAATGGTAGCATGAAAGTCATGGTACTTGTAATGTTGAAAAATGAACAATCATGAAGCTGTTCAAAGACAATTCTCAATGGATCTTTTGTGATTCTACACATTTATAAAGAGTCATTGCCTAATTTTTTTTCTGTTATTTATTTTTTTTTGCAAGGTTTTTTTGCCTTAGAAGAGAGAAACAATGTCTCTGTGAAGTACAGAAGGCAGATATGTTTCTTTGCCAGGTTGTTAAAAATAATGTCTCCTTCTGAGGAAAAAAAAGGAAGGCCGGTTTGCCAGCAGCCTTTTATAAAATTGGTAGTTTCCTAATCCACCATAACCACATGATATTGCCCGCTGTGCCGAAAGTAATAAAGTCCTTTGTCTCTGGCCCAGGAGTCTTGTGTCTTCTGCCAGTATCCATAAAACTGTGTCTGGATAAATTGATAGCTTGAAAGTAGGATAAAGTCCTAACCTTTTACACTCTTTATAGCAGTCTGTCATATACAAAAGGTCAGGAACTGAAAGTATCACACTCTATAATAAGTAGTCTGATGGGGACACTACTGGCCAAGAATTGACATAAAATTTCTACTAAAGCAGAATTGAATGAAAAAAGAAAATCAGCTCTCATAGGTCACTGGAAAAAGTTGAGAGACAAAAAAAAAAAAAGAAATAAATAAAGAAAGAAAAGCATATGTTCACTAGAAGTGTTTCTCATGTCTTGAAAATGTTTATTAGCCTGAGGCTTGAGACCGCCAGGTCATTATTATTACTATGCTCCTTATCTCTGTTTCTATAGATAATCAAAACAAAACAAAACAAAACAAAACAAAACAAACAAAAACTCCCATACCATTCTTCATTGCCTTTACTCTAACACCCATATAGCTCCTCCCTGTCTCTCCCTGACCCTTCCTGCACATAATACTTAACCTCCTTCTCTACTTTATATTTTTCCCCAAAACACTCATGAACATCTGACATATTATGCATGTGTTGTATTACCTCTTTATTTGACTCCTTTCCCTAGAATGTAAGCTCTAAAATGGTAGAGATTTTTGATGTTGTATTAATTTATTGATCTTCACTTTTTGGTATAGAGTCTAGCATCGCATAAGTAATTAACAAACATTAGTCATTTATTACTTAGAGGTTTATGGTTAAGTTAAACACTTGAAGTTTTTCAATTCTTTTCTGCCTTCTTTGTAAGTCCCCCTTCTTTACTCTGAAATCCTATAGTGGACTAACAGGACTTTTTTTTCAACTGCATCTAAATAATGACAGGCATTTTACTCTATCTTTTTAACTTCACTTGGCCACTACTTTCTTCACTTTTCCAAACCTACAAAACTATATGCAGCTATAAGGAGAAAATATAAATTTATGTTTCTCTTGGAACTTATAAATTTAAAGCTAGTGATCAGATCATCTTTGTTGGGTAATATTAACATAGAGAAAGAAGAAAAAGATTTGACACCTGTCTGAAATGCAAGATATTTACAAAGGTTAATAGTATTATCAATGCTTTATCTTCAGAAATCTAAGCAGATGCTTTATTTAAAAATTTACAATTATTTTCCCTATAGAAAACTTAGTTACAATCCATGCCCTTCTTCATTTTTTTTATATTAAAATTATCTCAAATAGTTATTACATAGTTTCTATGAGTTTTTCCTCTTTGGTTATGAACATTTCTGTGACTAATAATGTTCTCAGCCCTCCAACTAAATAGGAATTGTCTTCTCATAAAATGTCAATGCAACTGGGTCTTTTAAAGCTGCTACATTTTATTTCAGACTGCGGTCTGTGTCTCAGACTTAATTGTACTGTGATTGTAATTCTGAACATTCAAGCCTTAGCTTGATGTACACTTTCTACTAACTTATGGAACCTGGATTCGATCAGAACCAAGTCAAATTTTGATTTTTTTCCTCTTGAAAATAGAACTACATCATCATCTCCAGTTGATAATTGTTTAGAATTTTTTCACACTGTCTGATTAGTTGTAAATATGGTAATTTATATGTAAGCATGTATATATACATATTATATGTTACATACAAATATTATATATATACATTTCAATAAAAAAAACAAAACAAAACAAAATAAAAAGTATCCAAACAACTTGTCTAAAATTATCATAAAATTATGACTGGGTAGCATTAGATGAGTCAGAATTCCAGATTTAGTTCTAATGGTTTTTTTTTTTTAATCTGTAAGAAGAAATATTTTGTGGCCTGTTATATATAAATAGTATGCTTTGGTTGTTATAAGACTCATATGATTCTGAAATCTATTATTCTAAGAATACTTTAATCATTTTTTTCAAAAAAGATAATTTTCAAGTTGTGATATGTCACTTATTTTTGACTATCAGAAAGTTCCTCAAAGTGAATTACATTTTCATATAAACACAAACATATGGTACTACTTATGACTGCTAATGATTAAGAATTCATAGATAAGAGAATTAAATATTCCATAGGCTCAGAAAGAAATTATTGGGACATCATTAATTTACTTTTATTCTATAAGAAACTGTTTAAGAAAAAAGCATTTCAGTAATGACCTACTCCCATTAAATCACCTTAAATAGAAACTTAGGCTAAATGCCAGAAGTAAACACCTGCATTTACTAGTAAATTGAGCTTAGCCCAGGTGATCAAAAAAAATAAAGGAAGAAAAGAGAAAAGCCTGTATTTCATTCAGAAGGTTAAGCTATGATTGCACTGTTTTTTTTTTTTATTTTTTATTTTTGGAGCCAATAATTAATGATGAAAATTATAGAGTGAGCCCAGATGGGTGGTTTTTGCATCCAGAGTTGAATGTCAAATACGGTTTGCTGATAGGAGGTTAAAATTAGCAGTTGAAATTAGTGGGAGAGGAAGTATTTTATTCAATAAGTTGACCTTAAGTTCTTTAAATACCATGACATGGCTTTAGAATTATCCAAAAAGAATGTTAGCATCATGCCTTACCAACCTTCCTCCCTTTCACATATCTCCTACCTGCTCTCCCTTCTATGCCCATTCTCACATTAACATGAAAAAGGGACCAAGAATATTATATTAAAAGTTATTTATAATGCAGTGAACTATTCTTCTGCTGAAAAGAAAATATGTCCAGAGAAATGTTTATCAGAGAATTTTAGGGTTTTAGAATTCAGGGATAGTTCTATGATTTTATTAATGTTTTTAGAACCTTGGATCATTCAGACATTTGAAGAAACATGAGGCTTTCCCCAAAGAAAAAATTATAGGCGTGTGCATATTCACATCCAAAACACTCTTACCCACACTTATACACACACTCACACACATTTGTATGTATTCAGTCTTACACACACTTACAGAAAAGTCTTCTATATTCATATATTTTCACAGACATTTTCAGAGAGAACCATGGCCATTTCTAAATTCTATGGAATCAGAATAAGAATCAGTGATCCAACCAGAAGCCAGCAAAATATAAACCCATGGACAAAATCTAGTCTACTGGTTGTTTTTATAAATAAAGTTTTATTAGAAAACAACCTTACCCAGTTAGTTATATATTACTTATGACTGTTTTCATGCTCTAATGGCAAAATTGAGTAGTTACAACAGAGACTGTATGATCCAGAAAGCCTAAAATATTTGCAATCTGGCTATTCAAAGAAAAATAAATCAAATCTAAGAAAACGTTTTCTTTCCATATGGGGAAACAGATTTAGAAAAGTTAAATAATTTGTAAGTTATCCTAGAGAATGATCTGACAACATGGTGAATTGAATTAAAAAGATAATTTTCTTCTATAAGATCCTAAAATGCTGGAAAATACAAGAAATTAATAAAATGATTATTGCCTCCGTATATGGCCAGGAACTTGAAATGAGATCCTACACAGATTCTCATGAGTTACAAGAAATTAGACAGACTCTTAAGTGACAGGAAATTCACAGACCAGGGATCCCTGAGATATTAATCTCTACCTAAAATCAAGGTTCTCTAAGAGGTGGGTGTTGAAGACAAAAACCAAAGAAACCATCACGCGTTTGTTGAAAAAATAATCAAACTGCTAACATATGGTACAAAATTTTAAGTTTGAACCTATATGGCCAAATCAAGATATTAATATGACCAAATAAATTTGCTATACAGAGATGTGTTTCCACAATCCAGGCTCCACAGGATTTCCACAACTTAAGCAACCTCCACTGAAGATTAGTTCACAATTCATTAAAAATAATCCACAAGGAGATAGAGTCAGAAGACATGTGTGTAAAAGAGAAAGAGTACCCAGGAACTTCAGAAATAGAAAAATCTGAAAAACACCATGAAATAAGTTAATAGAAAATTGGCAAGAAGATTGGTAATATAACCACTAGAATGTCTATAAATAAAAATACAGTTAAGTTAAAAATTCCAGCAGAAAAATTAAAAGACAAAACTGAAGAAAATATTTATGAATGCTGAAAAGTAAGTAAATAATAGCTCTGAATAAATTGATTATAACATAGCCCACAGAAATTTCTACCTTAAATTCATTGAGATATAATTTCCATATAATATTGTATAAATTTAAGATGAACACTTGATTTGGTACACATATATTGAAATATGATTACCACTGTAGCAATAGCTAAGGCCTCCACTTCATCAAGTAATTACCATTTCTAAAAGAAAAGTAGGAAAAGAGATTTAGAGATATCAAAAATAGAATAAAATGGTATAATATAAATTTAATAAAAATTAAATAAGTTTGAGAGGGAAAATATTAGAATATATAATAATTGATAATTTTTCAGAATTGTTAAAAGATGAATTCTCAGTTAAGGAAGCATAAAAAATATACATAGATACAGATATCTATATATATCTATATCTGTGGGTGTCTATATAATTACATAGACATACACATACATACAAATGTATACATTATAGTAAAAGTGCATAAAATCCAAGCAAAGAAGATTCTTAAAAAAGAATCTTTAAAAATAGAGAAAGGCAGGGATTATAAAAATGTCATAGTAAAAATTTAGAACAATGACAGGATTCATATTTATAATAGAGACCAATACTAGAAAACATTTTCCATTTGGTCAGTGGAAATAACTAACACTTAGATATTCATATATCACTAACGTATCGTTCAAAACTAAGGTAAAAAGAACACTTCCAGATAAAGAATGAGTAAGTTTACTACTGGTAAACTGTGGATAAAGTATTGTACACAATTTTTCTTATGACAAAAACTAAACTCAAAATGAAGACAAGCAATTTAAGAAGAAATGATGATAGAACAAATGACACATTTTTAGTAAAAGGTAAAAGATGTATACAATCTGAAGAAAAACCAGAGCATGTTAAGTGACACATTTTTAAAAGGGAGTGCAAATTACTATGCTATTTCTAAATAAGCAGTGACTTTAAAATAATAAAGGCTATTCCAAACAAGTGAAATTAAATATGTTTTGTGGTAAAAGGTAGAAAAATTTTAACAAAATTATGACTATGAAATGGAATAAATAGAAAATGTAACTTCCAAAAATAGATAAAATAGGAGCAAAGATAATTGGTGACAAAGGATCTGAGCATATATATTGTCTCTTATCCTTCCTTAGACCCATTTAAAATGAGGGTAAACATATAAGTGTACTTGTCACAGTCAAGAAATCTGGGGATGTATGAGTAGGTTGTGAATGGAAGACACAGGCTGGGTAACATATTTAAACTCATTTATGAAAAAATAAAAAGTGGTTTACCCTTCTTTACTGGGAAAGCATAAGACATAGCAAGAGAAAATATTCAAGAGATTTAGACAGATAACGAGCCCAACTAGCCAGCACAGACCAGAAAGGCTCCTGGACCCGGACTACAGGAAAATAATATATGGCATAAAACTGTGGGGATGGGAGTAGGTTTGGGGGTGGTTAATAGAATGTCCATATATACAACTGGAATAGTTGTCTCTGCTACTCACACTTGTTGTCATTCTATATCTGGTAGAGATTAAGTGATACAGACTTTATACCCATATCAGTGCAGAACTACAGGACTCATCAAAAACTTACCAATTACTGAAAAAAATTAGGGATCCGATGGTATATGTGATTCTAGAGTTTAAAATATTCTATCTGACCTTTACAGAACCTTTGGGCTAAATTCAGAAATTTGGTCTATTCATTCTAATACTGACTTAGAAATTTTCTTGGTTATGTTTAAATATGAATTTCTATTCTTACTGCTACACATATAATGAAAGGCAGCAACAGAATAAGGAAAAATAGAGAAACAATAAAAATAATGAAGACAATTAGAATTGTAGGCTTCAAGAATGTGTTGGTTACAGAAACCTATATATATTATTTAAAAAGAACAACAAACAATGGGGGTGGGAAAGAGCTTTAAAATTAAGCATTTACTAGGCAAAGATTAATTAATGAGGTAAGAAATTCTCCTTATGTGTAGAATTTAAAAAAAAAAACTAAAAGATTGATTTTGAGAGAAAAGAGGCATAATGAAGCATTCTAATAGAGTTAATATATGAATGACATGAATTTAGGAGAGTATAGAAAAAAATGAAGAAGAAGGCATAACTGCTGTATGAAGCAAAATGTTTATAAAAACTGGGAAAACATCACAAATCTCACAATAGAAAGGGCCTGAAAAGAGCTCCTGAGAATAGGTAGAAAATATAAATAAATCTTCACCTTGATACATGACTTTAAATTGCAGAACAGTAAGTTTCTAGTACAGTTCAATTAAATCAAGTCACAGTAAAACCTCCAAATAAGATTGTACAATATTGTCAACACTTTGATCATAAAATATGATTTGGAACCTAAAATTCTATATCTACTAGGACTACCTGACTCAGAAATTTTACTTCCCACATGTTTTCTCTTGTCTTCCACATTCCCTGTCTCTCCCTCTTTCTTTCCCTCCCTATCTTTTCTTTTAGATGATGTTTAAACAGAGAAGAAAAATGTGGGTTAAAAGTAAAAATAAAGGAAGTGTACACCAACTATAGTGAAATTAATCTAGGATTACAGCAAAATGGAAATGGCAACTTTGTATGTGACCAAAGCAGGCTATGAAAAGAAAAAAACAAACAAACAAAAACACCCAAAGTAGAATATAAATTGAGTGATATTAAAAACAAAATCTTGAAGAAAAAATTGATTAGATACAAAGAAATATATGGAATAAATAGTCTTTTCTAAAGATAGCTCACATTAGTTCACTCAACAAGGACAACGTACAGGTGATTAGGAATTCTGGAAAAAGAAAAATAAGACAGAAAAACCTGATTCAAATATAAAATAACCCTAACAAACCACACTTTTGAACCCTTGATGAAGTATGAGAAAATAGAATTCATTTCAACAAGATGAACTCAGCAGTGAGTAGTTCAGAGCTATAATACTAGATTCATAGAGAAAGAAGTATATTATCACTATACTACTGGCTACAAAAGTGGCATGGTTAAAGGTCATAAAATTTTAAGATGGTTTTGGTTTTCACCTTGATTGAAGACTTCAGTATTCAATAATATAAATTTTATCAACCCAGACAATAGAAAAGCAAAGGAATTATTGCTAGAAAATGATTAGTGAGAAATAAAAGGAACTTTGAAGGGAGAAATAAATTATCTTCATCTAAATGAGAGGCAAATCAAGAGGTACCAGATAGTACAAGAAATAGAGGTGTTAGTATATTGTTTAAATAAATTAAAACAACAAATAAAATTAAAATTAGTAATAGTGAAGAGATGGTGAATTTGATCTAAAATCTTAGTCATCACAACAGTAAGAGATAATTTCTAATAATGATAAATAAAAATTTGTATGTTATTTAGTGATTTGGAGGATTTGTGGGAGGTGGCACTTGGCTGGGATGGGACTCTTGCTTTCAATTATGACTCTTTCATTACTTTTTTTGTACCAGACATATACACATTGCCATTTATTAAATATAAAAAAATAATTTAACATATTGTATATATCTTTCTTTTTTTGAATTTGAATGATGAGACTAAGTCATTACAGATATATTTATGTTGGGAGCCATTCTTGCTGAATGCCCTACAGATGGGATTAAAGTTGCCTGCAAGCTAAAAGTTTGCAGAGCAGGCTGGCTCTGTACTGAAGGAGGAATTTTGGCTTAATGGATAGAGTTGAACCTCCTTGACAAAAGGAATAAGGAAGGGAAAACAGGAACAAGGATGTTTTGAGAGAACTTATGTAAATGTCAGCAATTATCAGAATATCTGTGGGTTTTGCTTTTCATGCATTTCCAAGGGTATAAATATGCTGTGCTAAATAAACTCAGGAGCTCAGTATTTACTTTTAGCCCTCTGGACTCTATCTTTTGTCTCTCTCTCTTTTTTTTCTTAATCCTCACTCTCCCTCTCAGGAACTGTTCGATTTTAGCTGGTGGACTCCGGCATATTTAAAATACAGGCAAAAATTATTTCTATTGGCTATAGTGTGATAGCTTCCCTATGTTAATTTAAAAAATAAGCCAAACATAATTTTCAGTGGTGAACTTTATAAGTTTATCAATTTACTCACATGTTCTGCCTGTAATCAAATTTAACAATAGAGTCTATATTAATATAAAGAGAGTTTTATTACATTTTTTGGTCTCAATTTGTCAATGGGTATTTAAAACTTAGCCCATACTGTAATAATATTAGATATAATTTTTAATACATAATCAATACTTCTACAAACTCTAAATAATCTCACCTAATTTATCAATTATGGAGCAATTGTTATCAATTCGACTAGAAAATTCTTAATGGCTTTACTTCACCAAGTGTTTATAATGAATTAACGAAGGGTAATTTTCATGTTCCAACCAATAAACTCACATACTAAATAACTAGAATATTATTCTTTCCACATCAAAAATTATGAACATGTTCAGCAATTTTTATAAATATTCATATATTTTCTAGTAAGTTCAAATATGATTTTAGAATGGAAATAGAAAAAGCAGTTTTAGAATGAGAAGCGATTATGTGGAAAATGTGTCAGTAGAGTTGGCTGTTCCATGCAACTTACGTAATCACAGAGCCTAGCGCTGAGAATAGCCCTGCCCTTGGTTTAATACTCCACTGTTGCTGTCTTACTATAATTGAAAATAACTTTTTTAACATAAGGCCCCACATTTGCATTTTCCACTGAACCATGTAAACTATGTAGATGGGTCTGTATATAAATATTGATTTCAATAAATAGGTGTGCTTAGAGAGTATGCAAGTATGCCTTTCTGAAAGAAAATTTGATTATTATTTTTATTCTCCTTCAGTTTCAACTTTGTCTCTATTTTTTTCCTCTATGATATTTATTTTTTGGGTCTCCAGAGACTGAAAGCAAAATTAATATGTATAATATTTTTTATTTGAGGTCTTCTGTATTTCAAACATATAATTTAGAAAAGAAAATGTAGAGAGTTGAAATTTTCTTCTAGGTTTTTTTTTTCTGTTCTATTTTAATTTAATAAGTCATTATTAAACATTCTCTTTAGCTTGGATATAGGTCTGAGGTCTATCTAACAGTTTCTTTTGAGGTTAAAAATGAGAACATTTTTGTTTCATGTTTTAGCTCTGTTAAGGAGGATTTTGGAAACAAATTTACACATTAAATACATTTGTTGTGTAATAACCCTGGCCACAGTAGACTTTAGAAATAACATATCAAAATTAATTTGCTATATTATTCCTTTTCTTTTAGGGAAGAAGAATCGTAGCTCACCTAGAGTATAATCATTTTTCTAAAATAATTTAGTCCTAGTGTTTGAGGATCAAATCCAGGGCAGTACATGTAGTAGTTTTCTTTCTCCTCTCATGGGTAGGAGAGATGAAGGTATCCATCTCTGGCATGGTTCTTTCCAGAATGCCAGTAAAAAATAAACAATCAAAATTCATTTAAAAATTACCAGACCCAAAGCTGACATTTTAAATAAATTTAATTATCAGAATTTGAGGACTTCAAGATTATCTCCCAGTAACAGAACTCTGATTAGTTAATTATTTAAACACTTATAGGGAACATATATTCCACTGATGGTAACCCCAATATAATAAGATTAAACTACTAAAATTGTTTATGATAGGAAATCCATGCTTAGGCAATATAATACAACAAGGATGTGCAAATTTACATTCCTACTAGCACTATATGAGGGTTCTCTTCTCTCTACATCCTCTTCAACACTTGTTATTTCTTGTCTTATTGCTAATAGCCATTGTAATGGGAGTGAAGTGGTATCTCACTGTGGTTTAGATTTGCATTTTCCTTATAATTAATATTGATTACTTTAACATATATGTTGGCCATCTGCATGTCTTAGAAAAGTGTCTATTCAGGACTCAGCCCATTGTTTAATTAAATTGTTTTTTATTGTTGCACGGTATGAGTATTTTTTAAATGTATTTTAGATATTAGTCCCTTATCTGAGGTACTATTTGTAAATATCTTCTCCCATTTGGTTGGTTGCCTTTTTGTTTTGTTGATGAAAAAGAATATGGTGTTTCTTCAAAAAATTAAGAATAGAACTATTATATGACCTAGCAATCCTTCTTCTGGGTAACTACCTGAAATTTGAAAACACTTATTCATAAAGATATATGTATACCTATGTTTACTGCAGGATTATTTACAATAGCTAAAACATAGAAACCCAAGAATCCTTTGGTGAATAATTGAATAAAGATGTGATACATGTATACAGTGGAATACTACTCAGATATAAAATTTTAAATAACAGAATGGTGGTTACCAGAAGGGAAGAGGAGAGGGTAAAGGTGGTCAAATACAGGTGATGGAAAAAAACTAGTTTTTAGGTGGTGAGCACATACAGAGTATACAGGTGTTCTATTATAAAGTTGTACACCTGAAATTTATATGACTAACCAATGTTACTCCAATAAATTTAATTTAAAAGAAGATGACAGGGAATAGGTGTAGGAAACCAAAGCATTATTTCTGATTTAACATGATCTCCAAGACCCTATTCGGTCTTTAAAATCATATGCAGCTTTTAGTCATTGATTACCAAATCTGAGAATACTCATTTTAAAAATTAAGATGACAAGAGAGTATACAAAATTTTAATTTAAATAAGTACTGGTTAAATAAACCACTAAGGTATGGTCTGTGTATTAAGAAAAATCAGATGTGAAGAGCAAATAATTCAGCTACATATGTGAAAATATATAGATGAGGAGCTATCTAAGCATATAGGAAGATCATCAGACTGACCAGATGACCTTATGACCTTAGAGCTTATTTCACTTTATAATTTAATGCAATAGTACTTGCTACTACATTGGAATAAAATTTCAAACAAAGCTTTTAAGTGACCAAATTTTTTGATGTACTATTATTATAACATTACCTACGTCTTAAAACAGAAGGCTTAACACCAAAGTATTATGTTGAATATTTTATGTCAACATGTGCTTTTATATTTTCATATCTGTGCATTGCCATATATTTTAATATTTTCAAAAAACAAATCAACAAATATAGTAAACATTTATAATAAGAAAGCATATTTTAATGATATAAATTCAAAAGTTGTCATAGATTGCTGACAACTACACTGAGATATTTTAGGTTTTTTAGAGATTAACTATTTGCACTTTTTGTTTGAAAGAAAGTAATATTAATCCTGTGCTGACTTGATACTAATAAATTGAACAGGTGGGTTAGGGTCATAAAAGGAGACATGGGAGTGTTAGTAAAGGGATGTAGTTGGGATGAGAAAATGTGAAAAACGTACCTAAATCATGTTTTTAAATGTGTAGTCTATCTTTTTGCCACAGGGTTCAAATGAATACAAAGGCAATAAAAAAGTTTGAAGTTCAAAATCAGGGACTATCATCATTATGTGAGAGCAAAAGGTAAATGGACTTACCAGATTAGTTGTCTGCAAAATCTTTTTGATCAATTCTAATGCAAATACTAAATACATCAGTTCAGCAACTTCATTTTTTTGCTAATTTGTGGGTCCTAAAATCCTGTTACATGTTTATTACACTCTATACTCTTGTCATTGCTATGATCGCAATATTATTTATTTATTTATTTTTAATGAGGTAGAAAGTACTTGGGACCTCAAGTCACTTACTTCGGAGGTGACCATGGTTAGATGCCCAAACGTAACTTGAGACCCAGTTGGCTAAGTGTCTATCACAGTGACAGGATTCAGCATCTCAATACATGTAGTTCAAATTTATACTTTGTTCAAATAATTTTTGCATGACACAAACTGTAAAATTTTTGAAACCTCAAATATTAAATTCACAAATGTCCAAAGACTATTTGAAATAGTTGTTCAAGCTTCTCTAATGTATGTGGTTTGTGCTATAATTATGTGATCAATCCAATTGCTAGAATGTTTAGAAACTAAGAACTAAACCGTTTCTCCAATTAAAATTTCATTTTTAATTTTTATTGCTAGTATTTTAAGTTCTGTAAAGTAGTAATGATATCTGTCTTGCTTGCTGGGATTGGTCTATTATCAGAAAATTCTAAGTACTTCAGAAATGTTTGATGAGTAAACTTATAAACATATTGGTTTAGTTCACTTTGGTCTGTCAAACTGTTAGTTAATGAACACCTCCTATATGCTAGGTTCACAAAGGTTAGTAAAACAGGATGCTGCTATAAAAAGAAGCTGGTTGGACAATACATGATATTCTGTAACTGATGGCCCATCTATGCTCTAAGTCTGTATAAGGTGTTTTGGGGCCAAAAAGAGTTAGCCAAAATTCAGGCAGCAAGTTTCAACAAGACTTTCTGTCTAAACTGAAGCCTAAAATAAAACCAATAAATTACTGGTTAAATTAGGATGATTAAAGATTTCAGGCCAGGAGAATAGAACAAGTAATTTCAAAAGCATGAAAGAGTATAATGTATGTGGAAAAATTTTAAATCATTGACTATTGTTTATTATTAAACAATGGTTAAAAGTTATTTTTGTAAAATCTGTTTGTAATTTGAATGCTTAAAAGACTCCAGTCACTCATTTTATATTTAATTTTACCAAGAAATAAAGTACGTTGACATGAAAAAGTCATAACATCTATGGCTATATGGGCTCAAAATAATGTAACAGAAGAACAACAACAACAAAAATGGCTCAAAGCATATAAAAGGCAGTTCTCAGAGGAATTCTCATGAAGAAGTTATACATTATAGTTAGAATAAATGTTGTATGTTTTTGGATTTTTTTGTAACTATGGAGAGAGATACAAGTCTTTTTTCTCCTACATACCTCACATATATTCTTTAAAAAATAACTATATACATTCTCATTATATGGAATTTCTCCCTAGTAGATTATATACTACTGCCTACATATCATATTGAGAACCATACAAATTATCATTTGAACATTACGATGAGGCGAATTTTAGAGTTGCTTTTACTCTAGCCTATTTAGAAACTTTAGAAATAAAGTTAAAAGTCATCAAACCACAATTTCAAAAATCAATATGAATGCAAGGCAATATAAAGAAAAAGCACCACTAGGCACATAATATTAAAACATTGAAAACCAACATGAAAGAGATACTTAAAACCATTGAGGAAATAAGGCCAGTTTCCTTTGAAGGAGTAACATAAGCTTAAAAGCTGACTTTTAATATAAAATTCTGCATATTTATTTAGTCAAGATTTTTGTATACAACATCTGTTCTAAGCTGTGGTTTTACAGCAGTGAATTAAAAAAAACTGACAAAAATTATGTACATATTGTGATGAGAATAAAAAAGTACATACCATATTAGGTGGGAATAAATTCTAGGGAATAGAATAATACAGGAAAGGGGATAGGTAGTGGTACTGTGGTTGCTATTTAAGCATTTGAGAAGACTTCATAAGGAATTTACATGGATATCTGGGGAAAGAGTTTTCTAGGCCAAGGGACAACCTGTACAGTGTGTGATCAAGGAAGACTAAGAAAGTCCAGGCAGTTAAGACCAAAGAAGAAGGTAGAAAGAAGCATAAAGAGGGGTCTATTTATTAAGGTCTTATAATACAATATTGAGAATTTGTTTTTTTTTTTACTTAGAATGAAACGCAAAGTCATTGGATAGTTTTGAGGTGAGGTGTTTCATGATTTGGCAATGTTTGATAATATTCAGGATAGCAAGGGAAGGAGATGGGAGACTAGTTTGAAAATATATTTTCTACTGTCTTCTGACTTCCAGAGTAATTGTTGTGAGGTCTACTTTGAATAAACTGTCATTTCTTAGAGATAATCTTTTTTCACTGACCTCTCAAAAAATCAGAATGGCTAATATAAAAAAAAAAGAAAGCTATAAGGTTTGAAGAGAATATAGAGCAATTGGAACTCATGTACGGCTAGTAAGAAAGTAAATTAGGTAACCACTTTAGAAAACTGTTTAGTGATATCTATCACAACTGAAGATATGTATTCCCTCTGAGCTATCAGTTCCCCTCCTAATTAGATACCCAACAGAGATGTATACACATATTTATCAAAAGACATGTACAGAAATGTGCATAACAGTGCAAGTCTTATCAGACCCAAAATGAAAATTATCTAAATGCCCACTCATAAACAAGGGAATGCATAAAAATATTATGGCATCTTCTTATAGTAGGAAATAATGCAACAATGAGAATGAATCAAATATTGGCACATGTACCAACATATATAAATCTTATGAACACAATGCTTCAAATGTCATCTTTATATTTTGAGTATTCCCTACGTTTTTGTACAAGATGTCCCAGACTCATTTTGCAGTTTTCTTATCTTGGAATCACCCATTTCTTTAAGGACATTTGATTCCTTTATTTGAAAATGGATTTAGAAACCAGTATCAAGGAGATTGGTGTGCTCATTTCTCCTAGGGTATCACTGCTTCCAAGGTTTCTCAGACCTAGAAAATATGAAGGAGTTCTTACTGATACAGCCCACACCAAACCAACACCTTAAGATTTATTCGAGATTTCCCCTCTCTTCACATGTAACTACATTCTCCATCAATGAGAAACTTGACTTTGTCAAAAAATGTATTTATTAATTTGCCCAATCTTAAAATATGCATAGTTTCAGAATTAACCCATACTCCTGTGAAAAACAAATTAAATAATTAGATTAAAATAATTGTATAGTTATTTTTTTTTAATCTTAAGTAGATAGTAAAAAAAAAAGTAGTTACTTAGATCAGTTATTCTCTATCCATATAAGTGTGGTTTATTAATATTTTTTCCAATTGGGCTTTTAGAATTAAAAATGCTCCTTTTCACCTTTAATGCTTGTGAGCTTAAACTAAACTTGGTCTGATAATAGAATTGTTGTTACTCCTACTTTTTTATTGTTTCTATTTGCCTAATATACCATTTGCCATCTCTTAAAAACGTACCTCTTTAGGTCACTTTGCTTTAGGTCTTCTCTTGTATATAACTGAATATCAATATAATTATATATAATTGAATATCTTTTTTCTTTTAATAGGTGAACTAATGTTAATTCACATTTATTGTTATGCCAAATATATTTAGTCTCATTTCTGTCAATAATACTATACAATTGTATAGTTTGTTATAATTTTATGCTTTCTTATCTACAACATGATCTTATATTCTTTAAAAATGTATTTTAGGTTTGTACTCTTTAGTTATTACCTGTTTAATTACAACATTTTAATGCCCTTAATTCCCAATCTTCATACTTAAACTTTTACTACCTGGTTTGTCGGTTTTAGTGGTATTTTTTACTCCCTATCTATTGTCTATACAAGTTTCTATTAGTACACCTTAATTACAATATGATATGTCAATAAAAAGAGAATCAATACTTATTCAAATTGCCTCTTTAGATCTTTTTCTTCCATTAAAAAAATTGTGCTTTGTCACTACATATGGGATTTGTCCATTAGTAGTCTACCTTTATCCCCACTTTTGTTTTAGCTTTAAATTCGAATTTCATTTACGAAAATGCTCAGTATCAGTCATTTTGCTGAAATTTCCCCAGGCATCTCTTGTGTTAATAGAACTCATTCCATTTTTCCTAAGAAGGCCTCATTACTAGAAAACTCTTTAAACTTTTTCTATACCTCTATATATACCTCTATATTTAAGAAATACTTAACTATATAAAATCCCCAGTTCACACTTTCGTTGATTTTTTTTTTTTTGCTTATCTTGCTCTACATGACCTTGCTCCATAAGTTGCCTTTAAAAAATTGAATGTCAGTCTAATATTTTTTCCTTATAACTTATTTGATCCTTTTGACTAAAGAACTTGGATGTTCTTTAATCTCTATCTTCAAAGTTTAACAATTTTATTAGGACACTTCTAAGAGCTAATCATCCTGAGTTAATTTTCTCCTGTTTGCCCTTTCAATTTATAGATTCAAGTCTTCATTTACTTTTTAAAAGGTATCTGGGATTATAGTTTAAAATATTAGTTATATTCCATTATTTTCCCCCCAAGGGGAACCTCTCCTTTTTCTTTTTTTCCTTTTTTCTTTCTCAGATGCTATGTGTTTCAAAGACAGCCACTTCACATAGTGAAAGTTTCTTCTATGAAAATCATGCTGTGACAATTTGGAACACTTTATTTTAAAAAGAAATTTCAAAATTATAGTTATTCTATTCCTAATGATAATTTTAGAATAACTTTAGGTCTATTGCTAGATCCACACATCTCTCACCAGCACTTTTCTCTCTACCTCCCTTCTTTCTCTCCCACCCCTTTTCCTTTCTAGCCCCACTCGCAGTCCCAGTCCCTTTCTCCCTCTCCCTTACCTTTTTTGATTCCTTTCTTCCTTTTTTCCTTTCTTTCTCCCTCTCTCTCTCTTCCTTCCTTCCTTCCTTGCCTGCCGTTTTTCAATGGAAAGCTTTGCAGAGGGGTAGAAGCAAAATATAGTGCACCCTGGATTATGATGACTTCTCCACTTGTTTTCCTACTTTTTATTTTACTTAAAGTGTGTGCATTCTTCATTTTCAACTTATGCTGAAAGGCATGGTTTTGGTGCATCTTTTTTTCTTCTTGTTCTGTTTTAGGAGGAAATATTGGGAGATGTAGACCTAGGCAGCTTCAATTGTTTTATCTACCTGGACATCTCTTAAATATGATACAAAAGCAAATCTATATACAGTTTTACTCTCTTTTGTATAAAAATGAAATCAAATATTCAATTACATTTTTTAAAATTATACATTTATCTTGAAAATATTTCCACAGCAGTTTAGACATATTTATCACATATATAAAGTAACGTATGTGTTGCTAAATTTCTTCACATGCTCCTAGATTAAATTGTTATGAGAAAACAATTAGAAACAGTGTATTCAGTTTTAGTGAAACTTATAGACAGAATACTAACAACAATTCCTAAGGAAATATACTAATACAGTAAAAGACATCACAGATCATCAAATAATAGAACACTATAATAATTGTATGTTCTTATCTAAAAAAAATTGTAAAGATAGCTTAATAGAAGGAAGTGTTAGGAAGAGATGAAGCTGTGGATATGTGGAAATACTAGAGAAGACCACCTGATAGCACGCACTTTGGAGTCAAAGCCTGTGGAAAACGAATGTGGAATCGATTTGAATTATGGATGTGAACTATTTCTGTGGCTTCTTGTTCTCAGTTGACACTACATTGCATTAAACTGTTGGCATTTGTTGACACAAAATATTAAAACACTGGGAAAATTATCATATCAATCAACATACAGTCCATCTTAGAGCACTGTCAGTCCTCTACTTAAAAATCACATACGACTGTATTCAGTAGTGTCTCTGTCTCTCTCTGTCTCTGTCTCTCTCTCTCTCTCTCTCTCTCTCTCTCTCTCTCTCTCTCTCACACACACACACACACACACACAAATTAAATCTTAATTAGAATTTCAAAAATTATCCTGTGTCAGCTATTTTCAACCTTAACTTACAGAAGTGCCTGACATCATAATTTTTTAAGGCTCTTGCATATACTTCATTGAAATTGGATGTTTTTTGGATTTTCTTATTTCTGACCCTGGATTCAGTGGTCTTGTTCCATTAACAATGCGCTTTCTTTCTTCTTAATTGCATGATTATCATCATCTCCTTCATTTTCTTTAATTGTAGGTTTATACTTTTTTGTCTGAAACCTGCCAGTGACATTATAATTGATATAAACTCTCTATTAATTATATAAAACCCTGTAAATTTTCAATGTGTAATTATTTTTATGATTAATAAAACTATCAATAAAAAGAAAAATAGTTTATCTCCCCTTCTGGATTATACAATCTGCTAAAAAAGAAACAATTTAGAACTATCAAAACAGGACTTGCAATGTAACATTTTGGTTAACAATGGAAGATTTTGAGTGGAACAACCTTTCTGATCTTCAGTTTTTACAACATATATACCACAAAGTTGTTGAGTAAATTAAATGAGTAAAGATATATCAGTGTTTTTCATATACTAAATTAATAAGTGTACTACAGAGCTGATATACTTAGTATCTACTTTTTCCCTCTTATCTGATCTTATAGGATGTATAGTAGGGTGGTTAGACAGTTAACTAGAAAATTATCCTAATGAGATAAATGGATGAGCTTGATTCTAGCATAGATCATTGCCAGAGAAAATACTTATTTTTTGTTATTGCTGTGTAGAATTTGAGCCTTGGAGGAAATGGGAGCTATGTACAAACCTGCTCATCATCTTGCAGAGAGTCAATTATAGCTGTCTTGGATGGTGATGAATGTATTCTATTGCATAGTGAAAAAAAGATGAGCATGAATAAAACTAATGAGTGTGATGGCACAGCTTTGCAAAGAAATTTCATTAACATCCTCTATGTGCTTATGGATATACTATATAACCTAGAATTCTTTTATCAGTAATGTTAGCCAACTGCCACTCTAAAATCATATTTAGGAAACTGAGGACAGCTCTAAAAGATAAAGGATTTCTTTAAAGCAACATGGTCTGTCACTTCATGTGCCTTTTTTTTCCAGACTAATATTGAGATTACTGATTTTGTTTAGTCAGCCTTGTGGTACTATATTTCTTCTTATCAGTACTCTCTCATATGATTCTTTTACAAAGGAATACGGATTACAGTGTACAGCTTAATTTATTTATTTTTTTAAATATTTCAGTGAGTTGCTGACTTCAGTTTTTTGGAAAAAGACTGAAATTTCCTACAACTTTATCATCAGCAGTAGTGGACAAATTTTGAAAACCTTAAGCGTTATATCTTAAACTGCTTTGACAGCCTTATTCATCTGTTCCAAAGGTTACTGACTTTTGAATATTAATTTTTCAAGTAAATTGTTTCTCTTCATGTTAATATTCCTACAAAATTACTCCATACTCCTTAAGTATAAAACTCATACTTCATAATGTTAAACCTAAACTAGCAAGACTGATTTTATATATTTATAAACTTCTTATTAGAATGATGTATTACCTATTTTTGTGTGTTCACAAGACCTCAATATACATGTTTCATAATGTAACTATAGTAATATTAAGAAAAATATCTAAAATTACAGGGTTTTATTAACACATATTTTAAGTTTATTTCAAAAAGTATCTTTTAATACAGTCTAGTCAAATTGTTATTTCCTAGCATAAAAAGCAAATTATACTGGCTTTTCTATAAATATGTCTTTCCAGAAATATAAAAGTTAGATGTTTAATTCCATATAAATCTTACATTTCACACTTGTAAGCAGGTCAGGATACATTTAAGATAGGGAATGCTATTGGTATTCATTTTCCATTCATTCAGCATATATTTTCTAAGTGCCTCCTACACACGAGGCATCTTTTTAGGCCCTGTGGATACTGCACAGGAAAATAAATAAAGACATTTTCAGCAAACATGGAGCTTGCATTTTGGGTATTCTGGGAGAGAGACAAAAAGTTACACACACACAAATACACTCACACACAGTCACAAACACATATATGCTACAATTAATAAAACTGGATGAGACAAAAAATATAGAAAAGAAGGTGACTGAAACAACAAAAATAGACATTTCCTCAAAAAAATAATTGAAAATCAGTTTTGGAACTCTTAAGTATAAGTGTTCATATATGAACTAACATCGATCTGTGTATAAGTTCCATCTTTTTAATGTGACAAATTCTTGATTAATATTTTACAGTGAATTAAAGTTAACAATCCCAGTGTAAAAAAAAAAAAAACATTCTAGGTGTCTTAATAAATATATGCAATGGTAGATCTTGTGTTGAATTTCACTGGCCTATGCTTTACACATTTAAGTAGAATTTCTAAAGATTTGAAGGAGTAAAAAGTATATACGAACATATACAAGTAAACGTGTGTGCATATGTGCATGCCTTTTAAACTGTTTTAACAAGAGTTTTGGAAAACACTAAAATAAAATAAAAAATCCTTTTTATGATGAAATTTCAGATACGTGACATATTAAACAAGTATTTTGTATAGAGGAACTTTCTTACTTTTTACCTCCTGTTAAGGTTAATCATGATAATAACATATCATGTTTAACAGCAGATATCTTGGTATGTTTTATATAAGAATACGAATACCACACACACACAAATAATGGCAATAAAAATGTTAAGGAAGCATTTAGGTTTTCCTAGCCTGAGATTTGCCTGCTTGCCTTTTGATGGATAGACTGCCTCAGAGAAGATATTGACTTTAAAAGTCAGGGCAAGTGCTACTGAACTCAATCAGATTTGTTTTTATAACTGCCACATACTGATAAGTAATTCAAATAAACACAACTATTGCTGTACTTTTTGGAAATGTCAATATCATTTGGCTCACATAGACAAAGAGTGTGGGTCTACAGAAATATTTCCACCAAAAATACAACATTGCAAAGATAAGTAGAAAATATGTAAGAGAATTGCTCTGGCTAATATTTTATGAAAAAACAAAATTAAGATCATTTCTCTGGACAGATATTATTACAATAATATAGATATAATGTCTATAATTCTGTACCTTTTTTAAAAAACAAAAATGTGGGTAGTTATGTATATTCAAAATTGACCTAAAAGTCACTCTTTGCTAACAAAGGGAATATACATGCTACTACCTACTATTACTAAATTTAAATGTGAAGTTTTGTTATACTCTTTCTCGGTGACATCCCTTAGAGCAGCAGCCCCCAACCTTTTTGGCACCAGGGACCGGTGCTCCTACGAGAATCTAATGCCTGATGATCTAAGGTGGAGCTGAGGCAGTGATGCTAGCTCTAGGGGGCAGCTATAAATACATTTGAAGCTTGTTCGTTTGCTTGCATCTCACCTCCTGCTGTGCCACCTGATTCCTAAAAGGACACAGATTGGTATCTGTGGCCCATGGGTTGCGGACCCCTGCCTTAGAGGATTTATTTCACATATTTATGTTTTATAAATAGAGGTAAAGTCATTCTTTCCCAATTACTATATAAACAGTATCTTAAAACTGGTTTTTATAATTCTCATTCAAATATTTTATTCTTTTACTCTAATGTGTTTATTCATAAAAAAAGATATATTATCTTACATACCTAAAAGTTTATACTAAAGAAACTTAATACTTTCCAACTGGCTCTTTTTCAATATTCTATTAAAGAGATGTAGACATTCTGATATATGTAGATGTGACTAATATTCTACTGCATGAATTGTCAAAGTTTATTTAGTCTCATATGATTAAACAATTTCACTTCTAGATAAACTACATATAAAAGCATTTCGATACTTCATACACTGCATCTTATCACATTACCTCTCAGGTAGGTGAGAAAAGAGCTAAAATGATTATCACCTCATTAAACTGTCTTCCTTTTTTTACACTAAGATAGGAAACATCTTTTATTATCATTAGTATGGCTATTTTTATTTAAAGATAGTTAATATATGAGTTCTATGACCATGAATTGTAGGTAGGTAAATCAAGGATTTAATAACTCTCCTGGTCACCGACTGCAATGCAGTTTGTAGGTAACCTGTCAGAAATGCACAGTGCACTGGATAACACTATAATTCGGGCAAGATCCAATCAATCATTTTGTTATCAGATGTTTTACATTTTATATGGGTCTGGAGCTCAAGACTCATTCTTTAGCATAAACAATATTTAGTATCACATATTTGTTGAACAGCTGCACAGGTCATTTCACTAGGAGAGAGTTAAAATAAGTCTGTGTCTAATGTAGCTACAAAACCTATTTTCAATGGAGGATCTTATAAAGATCCCTTCCTTAAACAAATAGTCATTATTTTAAAATTACTTAAATTTTAATGTAGTTTCAAATAAGGAATTTTACCATCCTCTTACATAATTCTCTGAAATATGCAAGGTAAATACTGTTATCCAAGAAATATATCTCTCTTATGATACCAGATAACTAAATTGAAACTAAAGCATTTTTTAAAGGAAATAAACTTTAATATATAATTCATGGTTGCTGAAATACCCATAAAGTCAACGTTTTCTTTAGAAAACGTCCTTCTACAGCATGCACAAGATCAGGGGGGAAAGGACAAAACCATACAGTGGTTTCTGCTTAGTTTCTCAAATTTGTTGGCCCTGCCCCCCCACAGTTAGGAGATGGACCATCCCTCTCTGAAACCCAGCCTGGGCTTAAAGAATCTCTGAAAAATTGTTTTTAGTAAAGAAGAATTGAGGAATGTATTGAAACAATATTAAATATGCAGTTTAGTCTATATACAATATTTCTTTATTTTTCATTAAATTTATTGAGGTGACATTGGCAATATCTCACTCTAAATGCACGTACATACACATTTATAATTTTAAAAGCTCTGAGAAGATATTTGTCAAAAATTAGCATTGATCATTGCTTCAGTGTGACTACAGATGCCATTTATTCTTTGTTATATATATGAAATAGTTTTTAAACAATGATTATGTATTTACAAATGTTTATAAAATATCTACTCTATAAAAAAAGTTAAAATATGATATGATTTTATAAAATGTTATACTTGGAAACCATGATTATTTCTGCATGATGAAAACTAGCATAATTCTGGCTATTTTATTTTCTGTGTTTAAAATAAATTTTCTAAATTATAACTATTACAAAAAATAAAAATCTTAAAAACTTACATGTAATTATTTCAACTGAAAGGCATGTCACTCTGAATTTCTCTTTCTTACATTGCAAGAGAAATTCACTATAATAATCAGAAAATAACTTGAAAATGGATTTAAGATTTATAACATTAAATACAATAATAGAAAAGGAAGAAGTATCAAAATCAATGATATGACATTCCACATTAAGAAGCTGGATGAAGAACAGAGCTGTTAAATCATTCTATATCATTTATTCATTAACATAAGAGGAAGATTATATAACTGCAAAAGATTCAGAAAAGGCATTAGAGTACATTCAACACCAATTCATAATAAAACCTCTAAGTATGAATAACAGTGTATTTTTTTTCAACCTGATAAACTAAATTTTTAAAAATTGAAACCAAAAATTCTACAACTAATATTTTACTTCATGGTGAAATATAGACCATTTTCCCCCATGATCAGGAAGACAAGGTGTTTCAGTTTTACCAGGGCAATCCAATAGTGTATTGAAGGCCATAGGAAATAAAATGAGATAAGAATAAAAAATAAAAGATGCAAAAAAAGCAAAAATACCTTCATTTTTAAATGACTTAATTAAGTACTTAAATTTTAAGAATTTTAAAAAAGAAAACCCACAAACAAAAAAACTAGCTCTACAAAATGAATGTAGCAATATCATATCATAGATACACAGTCAAAATACACAATTTAACTTCTAAATATGATATAAATAAAAAAATTAACTTATAATAGCATCTAAAACAAATTATATATACATATATGGTTAAATTTAACAGGAATCATTTAAGAATTTTATACTGGGAACTAAAAATTTTAAAGAATTAATGAGCATCTAATTAATGTGAAATAAGGTATTTTTAGATTTGAAAACACAGTGCTTAAGATATGTATTTTTCCTAATCAATGTAAAAAGGTCAACAATTTTTCTCTATAAAAAGCAATAAATATTTTAGGCTTACAATAAATATTGTAAGCCATATGGGCTCTGTCACAACTATTCCAAATAGCATAGCATGTTGTATGTAGCACAAAAACAGATGAATATAAATACATGAGTGCAGTTTTCTGATAAAACTGTACTCATCAAAACTGGGGGGAAATTTGACTTTGGATTGTTATTTGCCAACACCTAATAGATTCAAGACTCTTTTAATGGGTATTTTAATACACTTTGTCAACATAATTCTAAAAAAATATATGAGAATCCAATTGATCTAAAAGAATCAAATGATCTAAAATGCAAACAAAATTGAATATCTAATAGGACCTGACTTCCATGCTTATTTTGTAGCTATGGTTTAAGACAAATAGATTGACACCAAGCAGAGGACCAAGATATATACCAATATATAAACAGCTAAACTTTATCAAGTTTTGCCAGAGCAATTCATTAAAAAGATAATACCTCAACAAACAGTACTGGGTCAAATATACATCTTTCTAGATTAATAATATAAAATATACTCAAAACTTTGACCTCGTACCTCATACAGTACACAAAAATTGAAATTAATTATAGTGCTAAATATAAAACCCTAACTAGAAAATTTCTATAAGAAAACATAGGTATTTTGCAACTTTGGAATAGAAAACGATTTCATAGAAATGACACACACACACACACACACACACAAACACACACGTTTCAAAATAAACTGATAAATTGTACTTTATCAGAATAAAAATTCTGCACATCAAAATCCACAATTGAGTAAATAAGTAGGCATGTCATAAGAAAATATTTATAATACATATATTAAAAAGTAACTTGGTTTCAAAATATATAAAGGATTCTTATAACTCAATAAAAACAATCTAATATACCATGGACAAAGCCTTAAACAGAAGTTTCCCAAATGAATACATAAATGATCAGTAACCACAAAATTTGTTCGACATTAGCCATTAGGGAAATACAAACTGAAATCACAATAGTTAACATTACACAACCACTATAATGATGAAGACGAAAATGATTAATACCAAGTGTTAAAGAGGATGTGGAGAAATTGGAAATCTCATACATAGTTTTGGAGAATGTAAAATTTGCACCTACTGAAATTATGTTTGGAATTGTCTTAAAATGTAATATATTAATCTACCCTTACCCATGATTTTGCCTTCCAACATTTCAGTTATTCATAGTCTAAAAATATTAAATGAAAAATTCTAGAAATAAACAATTCTTAGTTTTTGAATTGTACATCATTAGGAGTAGCCTGATAATATATCTCTGTTCCATCTCACCTGGAAGTGACTAAACACTTTTTCAGTGTTTCCATGCTATCTATATCTGCTACCTGGCCATTAGTCACTTAGCAATTTTAAATTTAATTAAAATAAAATGTAAAAATTGGTCATTCCTAAATTATTTGTACAGTAGAATAGTTCCTTTAGAATAAAATATAAAAATATAGACAAATGCCAACATACAAGAAAGATTTGAAAATCATAGTGGTTTAGAAAAACTTTGAAGAATTTTTTAGTAACCAAAAAAACAATTTGTTGAGTTGATTATAATTTTAACAGTTAAATGTTATCCTTCAGTGTGAAAATCTATTTATATACACACAATTCCATTATATATTTTGGAGAACTGAAATAAAATTATTGACTTTAATATCTGTATGTGCAGACGTCTAATTTTGCTGTTGAAAGCAAAATCACTTCTGAGGTACAGAATATATTTTAGAATTTTAGAATATAAAATGACGCATCACTTTCTCTTATAGTGAAACAATGGTACAGTAATTTGTAGGTGGATTTAAGTATTAATAAGGCAGCACTGAAGAGTTATGTGAACATTTTGACTAAGGATAAACATTTCCTGAGGCAAATAGGTAAAATACTACCTTTTAAATTCTACCAAGTCTTAATTTTGTTATTCTTAACCAGAAATATCAGTATTCACAGCACAGGCTGCACATTTCTAAAATTTGACATGAATTAGGCGGAAGACATTTCTTCATTACCAGTTTTTAACTTTTTGGTTAACCAAATTAAATTTTATGAATGTAAAGTAGTGTAAAAATTATTTACTTTTCATAGAATTAATGATTTTTAAAATTTATTTTAAAAGTTTTATCAATAATGGCAACTGTGTATATATAAAATTTTACTAAACAGCATTCTGTAATATAAGAATGCAGAGGTCAAGAACTGTGTTAGTTTTATTTAACAGATATGTACATATTATATATAATATACAATAAGTCTTCAAAAAGGTAAGTTTGGGTTCAACACAGTTTCGTTATATGTTGAGGAGATGCCCTACGAACCTAATTTTTATTTATCTTGATTAGCCAACTGTCACTTTGTTTAAAGTCACCGAACTTGTTGACAACATAGAGTGAGGACCTACTGTATATTTGATTTAATCTGTGAAAGAGTCAATATAAGATACAAGAATTTACATTTACATTTTTTAATCAGAAGAAAAGTGCACATGCATAGAGATAAATACAATTTAAGCCTTTGTGTAGATTAGCACCGTCTTAACAACAACAAACAAGAATTAATTTTGGCAAGAAAGGTAATGGTTATTGGTAATGCATGTCCATTCATGCACTGATTAAATTTAAAAAATTTAAACACCTACTATTTGTTTTTAAAGCAAATGATGGGTATAGTAATAAAAAAATAGGAAAAAATATAAAGTCTCTGTCCACAAGATCTTAATCTATCTAAGGACACCAGATGATATGTAAATTTTGGAATTTACATATCCAATGAAAATAAAATCAGGTGTTAGAATGTGTGGTATAGAGCAGATGGAAATGCTAGTATTTTCTTTATACCTTATGTCACTTACGACACAAATCAGGAAGCCGGATGCAGCTGATATTTTGTAAGAATAAAGCTGATATATGTGCTTTTTATGAACAGTATAGTCTGGTTCCTGAATTATTTACTGCCCTCTTAAACCAGTGAATATGTTAATAATGCCTGTATCTCTTTGAAAAGTGTTTTTACTTTTTAAAATTTCCTACATTGGCATTTAAATGACTAATATTAATATAAACCAGGAAAAATTCACATAGTAGATGCTTAATAAATTTACAGTTTAATATAATAAAAAGAAATATTAGCAGTAATATCAAAAGACCTAAATTCTTTTCTCATTTTTCCTAAGAACTAGAAAATTATTTTTACAAACCTGTTTTCTAAACTGCAAAACTTAGAGGACAGATGCTATATATTTAGTTTAAGTCAGAACATTATTATAAGAACCAGATGCCATAAATTGAAAGCATTTTTTTAATAAGAGCTACAAAACGCACATAAAATATTGAAGAGGTTAAAATATTTGTAGAGAAATAATATTTTTAATGATTCCCTGTCTCCCATTCTGTATGACACAGCTTCTTTTTTTGTAGCAAAAGCAACCACAGATTCTCAGTAGCTTATGAAAATAACATTTTTAATTCATATTATGTGAGATCTTCTGGATGGTTGTAGCTCAGATAATTGGTTCCAATTTTCTGGGGTCTGTCTGTTGGGTTTGACTTGTTTATAAAGAGTTTGAATTGGGATATCCAAATAAAAAATATTCCCTGGGAAGTACATTAATCAATTCAGATATCTTAGCACTGAATTTTGTAAACATGCCTCCTTTGTTTTCTTTGCTATCTTAAGTAGCCAAATGTTATTTATTTCACTTCTTAACTTACCTGTTATGATTTTATAGAAAAAATAGTAACAATTTTCATGCTGAAAGTTCTAGAATATCTGTATGTTTTTCCTCCAATCAGTCTCTAATTACGAACATTCTACTTTCTGTATACACTCTTTCTTGTAGTCATTAATGATAGAAAATTAATAGCGAATGACTTGCAATAGTAACATTATGTCTCAAAATTTCCCCAAAAGCATGTTTACTAAGTAGATTTTCCATACTTAATTTAACCAGGTTGATAGTTTTATTTTGTCAAAGCAAAACATGAGTAATATTTTTTCAATTATCTGTAACAATAAAATTTATAATCTACTAGTTAGGCTAACAAAGAAAAACATTACGAGACATGTATTACAAGACAGGTATTACAAATATCAGAAGTTGAAGAGTGACTATCACTACTGAGTCCATGGACATTAAAATGTTAAACAAAGAATATTAGAAATAATTCAGTGCCCACAATTTTGATAACTTAGATGAAACAGAACATTCCATCAAAGGCATAATCTAAAGAAACTCATACAAAGAGACATAGATAGCCTAAATAAGCCTTTATCTATTAAAATAATCAATAATTAATAACGTTTCAAAACAAAACCAGTCCCAGATAGTTTCACTAGAGAATTTTACCATTTTAGAAAAAATGATTCTAATTCTTTACAATTTGTTCCAAAAAATAGCACTGAAAACACTTCCTAACTCTAATTCTAAAATACTTCCTAATTCTAAGAGGCCAACATTACCTGAAATCCAAAACTAGAAGTTAACATGACAAAAAATAATCCTGAAAACAGATGCAAAAACCTTCAACAAATATTAGTAAATAAAATTTAACTATGCATAAAAATAATTATATACAATGACCAAGTGAGATTTATTACAGGTATGCAAAGCATTTCAAAATTCAAAAATTAATGTGGTCAATCTCATCAACAAGCTAAAAAATTCATATGATCATATCAATAAATACAGAAACGGTACTGAAAAAATCCAATAGTAGTAATAAAAGAGAACTTCCTTAATTCAACAACAAAAAAAAAATCTACAAAATACTCTGGAGCTAATGTCATACTAAATGCAGAAAAAGTCGATACAGGCACGCCTTGGAGATATTGCAAATCGGTTTCAGACCATTGAAGAAAAGTAAGTCATAATGTTTTTGCTGGTGGAAAGTCTTGCCTTCAATTTGTAAAAACTTCAACATCTGTAAAATGCAATAAAGGTAAGCACAATAAAACCAAGTATGCCTATACTTCCCTCCTAAGACCAAGGAAAGGATTTCCTCATTCACTACTCCTATTAAACATTTTACTAGAAGTCCTCACTAATGCAGTCAGAAGAAAATGTACATAAAAGGTACAAAGAATAAGAAGAAAGAAATAATAGTGAAAATAATAATGGAAAATAAAAGTATATGGAAGGCTGCTTGACATATACCATTAGAGACTAGCAAATTAAAACAAGATACCATTTTGCATCTGGAATGATGAAAACCCAAAACAGTGACAATACCAAATGCAGATGAGAATATGGAGCAACAGGAGTTCTCACTCACTGCTGGCAGGAATGCAAAATGGTACGGCCACTTCCACTTGAAAAAAAGCTTGACACTTATTAGAAAGCTAAATAATCTTATTACATGAACCAACAATTATACTTCTAAATATTTACCCAAATGAGTTGAAAACTTATGTTCATACAAAAACTTGCACATGTTATACAGCTTATTTTAATTGTGAATAGTGAAGGCAACCAAGGTAAGTAGGTAAATGAATAAGCAAATCGTGGTATACCCAGACAATAAAATATGTAAATGAAAATGAAATATTACTCAACAATAAAAAGAAATGAACTACTGAACCAGGAAAATATATAATATAGAGGAACCCTACATGCTTATTACTAAGTGACATAAATGGTCTGAAAAGACTACATACTGTATATGACATTCTGAACAATACATATTCAGAATGTCATTAGGATTAGTGGTGCTGTAAATTAGGGGTGGGCAAGAGATGACTAGGTAGAGCGCAGGGAATTCTAGAGCAGTGAAACTATTCTGTATGGTACTGTAATAAATAGTATGTACATAATATCATTCATTTGTCAAAACTTATAAAGTTAAATAAAACAAAGACCGGACTCTAATGTAAACCATGTATGTACTTTAGGAAATATAGCAAATGAATGCAAGATATTAACAGGAAAAAATAAATAGGGGAAACTCTGGGGGGAATGGGTACATAGGAACTCTGGTTTCTGCTTAATTTTCTTTTAAACCCAAAACTACTCTAAATATAGTCTACTAATTAGAAATAATTTCTAGTTCAATTTTCACATGTAAGGAGCTTGGATGTCCCCATTTTGTCATAACAACAAATAAAAAGCTAGACTGAAAAGTTAATAACTCTTTTTGGATTTGTAAAAGAGGGAAAGATGCAGGGCAAACAAACCTCTGCTCCCAGATTAGAGAGACAGAGAAGTGAATACAGCGAGCCATGGTGGCTTACCTTCCCGGGGAAAGACTCTCTAGCAGAAACCGCCAGGAACCAGAGCCATGGTAGGAAAACGTGAACTGTAAGGAAGAATTGCTGGAAGATGAGTGCACACAACTCTGAAAGAGAACCCAGTCAGAAACTGGGCCCACGATGTTTACTCTGGGAGCTCCCCCAGGTTCCCACAGTGTATAATGGAGAAAAATCCCCACATGTTGCTGGCGGCAGGTGGGGAAAAGGAAACATTTTGAAATTGGCAAATGTTGCTAATTACTGACAATGAACACTCAGTATATTGGCGTTCCTTATACTATTCCTTCTACTTTAGAGAATATTTGAAAATTTCATGATAATAAAAACTATGATATAACATAAAAAAAGAAATACAAGTAAGAAAAGAAAGAAAAAAATAACTAAAGCTCTTTGCTCTTAACAAGGCCTGCCTTCTGGGAAAACTAGTTAACCAGAGCCTAACTGCTAGGGTATTATTAGAACCAGCTGACCTTGGGGAAGAGCAATAACGCAACTCTAGCCAGCTCTGATTTTCCATAGGGAAAAAGAGAAATCCAACTACTACCTTCCCTAACCATTCTGTCTCACCCAAAGGAAAAGGAAACAACTGAGAAATACTTGTGAAGTTCATAGTCCAAATGCATACGCTAACTAAAGATTGAGACTTAATCATTGGACTATAGAATGCTTTTCCTCCCCTCGCAGCTTTCCACCAAATTACTAAAGGCCTATTTATAGCTATTCCTTTTTACCCTGTTCCTCATATATCTTGGTTGCCTCTAATTTTTTACAATTATAAAGAAAAATTACAAGGCCTACCAAAGGCAAAAAAAACGATTTGATGAAACTGAGCAAATATCAGAACCAGACATGGCAGAGATGTTGAAATTATCAGATGAAGAATTTAAAACAATAATCTCTATAATTAATATGCTAAGAGCTCTAATATATAAAGTAGACAGCATGTGAATATAGATGTGCGATGTTAGCAGAGAGATGGAAATTCTAGAAACAAAAAGGAGTGCTGGAGATAAAACACAAACAGAAATAAGGAATGCCTTTGATGGGCTTGTTAGTAGATTGAACACAGCTGAGGAAAGGACCTCTGAGCTTGCGGATATATCAATAGGTCTCCCAAACTAAAGCAAAACAAAACAGAACAAAACAAAACATTCAAAACAGATATAACATAATCAGCAGTAATATCATCGGTGTAGCTCAGGACTGTCTACTGATGAATTCTCTAATTTTCAAAAATTTGAAGAAAAAGTTGTTTTCCACATATACATTAAAAAGGGGAGCTATTCAATTTGTTGACATTTAAGTTATTTTATTTCCTTTGAAACTGAATACTGAGATGCAATAGATTAAAATTTGAAAGAATCTTTCTTATTTTAAAGATGGTTGAGAATCATGGGGGAAAAAAAATCTGTTCAATTATGTCTACCATGAAATTGTTAGTCTCTTGAACATTTAACTAAATCTAAAACAGCAAACATTGATCAGGCAGTTGCTTGTGTTTTCAAGCAAACTGCCACACTCCTTTGACCTATATTCTAAGCTTTCATGGTCACCTTTCTACTGCATTGTGTGCCTGGGAATATGGCTAGTAACTAATGACCATATGTTAATAGAATCATAACTGAACACTGTATTTTCCTAATTTCTATCAGATTCATTGTTGTACAGTAACACTTTTCTATTGTCTTCGTTTTTTTAGTTACAACTATTTTCTTTCTATGTTTTCAGCAATTTTACTGATATTACAAATCAATTAAGCAGAAATCAAGTAATAGTTCCTTTCACTCTTTTTCTTTCTGCCTTTCCTTATGAATTTATTTTGCAAATTCCATAGGAGTCAAATGTTTTCATACATAAATAATAAACAAACAAGCAAACAACCCTCTGCTACAGCGGTTTTGCTGCTTTGTATTGAGAACAGATCAGCAACCTCCCGGGCATTAAAATCTTCTTAGGTCTTTGTTTTCTCTTCTTTGCCTTATCACAAAGTGACCTTGCCAAAGCCAATTTTCTTCACAAAACCAATCTCTAATATCTACAGACAATCAAGTAGTAGTGGTGATATCAAACACATAAGGCACAATAGTCTTCACACAATGCCAAGTTCATTAGCTTTAATGAAGGATAAAGATCAGGGAAAAACAGCACGGTAGTAGCAAAGCAGTTGTTATTGACTTCCAGGAATAGCTTCTGAATGTTCCAGACACTTCATATTAATTAAGATTATGACTAAAATTTGATATTATATTTAATAACATAGAGATGATTGGTTAATTTGACAGAAAAGTTATAGTGTTATGTTAGGATGAAAGTTTAATTTGAGAGGGTTAATGGGAGATAGGAGAGGCACTGAAGACAGAAACTATAGATAATACTCTTAATAATATTTGCTATAAAGAGTAATGAAGGAATGAGCAGAAATGAGGTCAATTCAAAAATAATTTTGAAATGCAAGAATCTGCTGATGGTAATGAACCAGTAGAGAAGGAAAAAATAAAAGGAAAGAAGAGATTAGTGTTTCTAGAATGACGTACCTGAGTAGGCAAGAAAGAATGAGTACTAAACCACTGCTGGAATACTGGGCATATTTACACATTGTTCTTGTGTGTGTCATGAAGCTACTTTTTATCTCAGTCTTCAGAAGAAATAAATACATGCTACAATTCATTGTTTCATTTCTTATATTTGGGTTCTTTTTGAATATCTGGTATTGTGATTTGAAGCTATCGGGTAAATTTTAACTCAGAAATAGGAAAGTCTACTAATCACTTCCCCATTCCATTGAAGTAAAGATATGTTTTCCAAGGTTTTAATTTCTCAGAGAAAACTACCAAAATCAGAAACAGTGTAAAGAATCCATGCATAGTTGATATTTTCTAGACCTTTATTCAGGAAAAAATCAATTGTAGCTCAAACAACAGTGGAGCTCTAATCAATTATTTCTGCCTGAACTTCTAGCAGAATACTCAATGAAATTCCAGGTGTGTTTAATATGCAGGAGATGGATGCAATCAGATGAAGAAGGTGAAAAGTTTACAAATTGAGTGAATGCTGTTCCGTGTTCTGGTTTGTAGTCCTCAATGTCCTGATTTTTTTTGACAGCTTTTTTCTCTCATTTATTTTTGCCCTTTGTTGTTGATACTGTTAATATATTTTTAGGAGACAAGTATCTGGAGGTAACCAAAGAGATATAGTCTGCATCAATCATTAGAGATATTGTTAGCTGAAAATATGCTCTCTCAGTACAGGGCCAACCAGAAAGAGCAGTCTTGTTCTTTTTTTAAGTACAAAGCTATTTAAATACAGCCATATTTCTTATGCTGAGCACTCAAATATAGCCTCTTTTGTTTTAGTGCCTTTATAATATATGAACAAATAAATGAGAATTACACTGATATTAGATTAGAAAAGAAATCTGGCCACAATGACCAGCATCCAGTATTTAAAGGGAGCTTTTTACTACACCATTATTTTCTTTTACTTTCCCATCACCCAGCATAGATTTGACTGCAGATGGCTGCATCAGAGTGAATTTGAATCAATTTGAAACATGACTTTCCAGTAACTTTAACTTACTCAGCATTGTTATATGATAACCTTACCAGGGATTTAACACTAATACTTTCCAACATGTCATTTTTCTTTCATAGCATTAGCAAAATCCCTGATCTAAATCCAATCTCTAATTACCAAGATTAAAATTTTATTTTTCTAAATAAAAACAAATCAGTTTGAAACATACCTGTCAAAATGAAATTCTGTAAAAATGGAATGTTCTGTAACTTATATTATCAGTATGGTTTGCCATTTCTTTTCTAGTTAGATCATTTTACAGATGATACCAGGAGGCCCAGACAAACTAATTAATCTCAGGTCACATAGGTTAGGTAGCTTGCTGTCACATTAGTGTTTCTACATAGCTACTGGGAAAAGGCAGAATGACAAAAAATGCCATAGAACATGAGGTATTCTAAACAACTCTGCTGTCCTTTTTCAAATTGTTGCCAAATGCCTTCTTCAAAGCAGCAGCAAAATGCCAATGAAGACTGAAGTAGCGGGTAGAATAACTCTTGTTTAAATAGCAAGGAGAAACAGTTCACGTGCTCCAAGGATTGAAAAGAGGGGAAAAAAATGGCCACTATTATATGGAGACAGTGCTTCTGTTCTCTTAATGGCAGATTTTTGGAAGATCAGAGTGGCATTGGCTTTGCCTAAACTAGGCTATTAGTGTGATGACAGAATTTAATGGTACGTGATGTTGTTAGCTTATTATAAGTAAATTCACAGCCATCATTACCTTGCTATGATAGGAAAAAAAAAACCTGTAACATTAGCTTTTAAAGGTGATGACAGTCACTTTACCCTGGCATTGTTTAAACACTTAATGGAAATCAAAACACAAGACTAGAACTTGAATGTCTAGCTCACTAATTTGCATGTTTTTCTATAAAGCATTTTATAGAAATATTCAAACTACATCTTTGGAAGGAACTTTAATTTTGAGGTGGGTGCTCAGAACACATTTATTACAAAGGTCAAATAGAAGTTTAAATCATTTATGCTCTTATCATTCTGATAATTTATGAAAAAAAATGAAAGATATAAATGAAAAGTTTTTAGGGTTGTATATAAGCAGAGGACTCAATGCTGGTCCACAAAGAATAAGATTCTTTTGTCTGACTTCCTTAAATGCTTAACAATGATGAAATCTTATATTTCATAATTCATGCAAATCACAACTACTACTACCTCTTAATAAACTTTTGAAACTTCTGCAGACTTGAACTAAAGTTATTCATTTTGAAACTCTGATTTAATTGGTGGTGAGGTATAACTCATTGAACTCTCCTCTCAATGAGTTCAATGAGTTATACCTCACCACTAATTCCGGCATCTCATCCCACTTACTTAAGTTATGTTTCTCTATAGCAGCAATTACTGTCTGATACTTGACACAAAATTTCTCTACTGTCCCTCTCCCTTTCAGAGAATTTAAGTGCCAAATGGGCAGAAATTTTGTTTTTGTTCACTGTTCTATCTCCAGTAAAAATAACATGTAATATATCTTTAATAAATATCAGTTGAGTTAATAAATAAAAGCAGAGAGGTTATTGGTTGCCCCAAAATGGTGGAGAAAAACAATGAATAATGAAGTCTAGGATTCATAAAGAGAAGGAAGGACTGTGGTGATATTCTTTAAACCTTAGGGTTCTCTCAATTCAGTAGAGAATACTGATGCCATGTGCATCTGTGTGTGAGTGTGTGTGTGTGTGTGTGTGTGTGTGTATTTCAAGATTTCAGAAATCTTGAAAATGTTTATATTGCAAAAGAATAAATATACTTTTAAAGAGAGGAAAAGGAAGATATTCAAATAGATAATAGAAAAGGAAAAACTGCCTCTATTTGAATCAATTATCTGCCCAAATCTTTTGCTTTTAGAGATACTGTGTTTTAGATACTATGTTCTATTAACCATCTTAACTTCCTGTATTTTGAGACCCTTTTTATCTTTCTGGCAAGCAGGTTAATATAGTGATTTTGGTTTCATGGACAGTTAAGAACTCCCACCTCTCCTCTGTTGCCTGGGGGGTCCCACCTTTTCTATTGCTATATAGTTAAGCTCTATAATCATCTGTTCTACCACCAGCCCTGGCCTATAGGAGAAAGCCACCACTGAACAAAATGCTGCCAGAGCCCCTTTCGCCAGTGTGTTCCTCATGGCTCTGGTGAATAAATATGTCCCGTGGGTATTCTTGCAGAACATAATCCTGTAAGGTCACTTTCCTGAGCCATTCTGATACCTCTTGTACTGTGTGCCAGGGAAACAGGCATATCAACTTTGCTTAGTGCAGACAATGGTTTTCTCTAGACTTCTAAGAGCCATCTAGCATGAATTTGTCCCATTCCCTTGGTCTCTGCTGAGGTATTAAACCCCATATTTGAGAATGTGCCCCAAGTCTATGAATTCTTGGTTAACCAGTCTCAAGTTCTGCATATTTTGTCTTTCTGTCTTGAAGCAAGCTCCATCAAAATCCAATTCCAGGAATGCTACTCTCTTTCTATCTAGTACATACTTGCTAATTCTTGCAACTTCTTTGGGGAGCACATGACCAGCTGCCAAGGTTCTTGACTAGTCTCAAACCCTGTTCATTCTTGTGTTTGCAATCCCTGTTTTCCACTTATCTGTACACTCTTTTCACTCTGATCTAGCCTGGCAGTAGTAGCATTGCAAAATAAAACAGAAGAGTAGAGGAAATCATGCCCTATTTTTAATAACCAGGTGATAAGTAAGACTGAGTCACTTTCAGGCTTTGAAAGAGAAACATATTACATACTCGTGGGAAATGACTTACTTAAAATGGATGTAGTTACTAATTGTTTTATCTTAAAAGAGAGGTTTCCTCAAATGGACATATAGAAAGCTGATGTCATTTTTGAAATGTTTACTTCAATTATATTCATTTATCTAAGAAGAAAATCCTTACCCTTTTGGATGTAAGGTAGAAATAAAATATCTTTAGGAAGAAATAAAACGTTTCTTAGAAGTGGCTATAAACTAGAGAAGCCTAATAAATGGGAATTTTTTGTTGATAGTATTCCAACAAAATACTAGTGAATATGTGCCTCTAAGTTTTCTCTTTGGTAGTACTTTAAATTTGAGTTGCAAATACCCATTATGATTAATTGGAATATTGTTAGAAATCTACACAGATTTTTGGAAAAGTAAAAGGGAATTGCTGTGCCTACTGAAATACTTAAGATTTGTTTTCTCATTTGGCAACAGCGTATTGTAAAATGCATTTCAGCAGCTAATTTCCAACTTCAAAATATTATATCACTTCTGATTTCCCTTTTGTGTTTTGTTAAGAAGCAACTTTAAACCTGTGCCCCAGTAATGATTAGGTCAATGCCTTCCTTGGGTGTGCTTATTCACATCACTCATGGTGGGGAGGGACTGAGAAAGACAGACTTGGAGGCTGATTTTCTCTCTTTGTCTCTGGCCCAGAAGAACCTAAGCACTGTGCTATCCTGGAGGGGCTTTGAAACACCAGTGAGATGAGGGAATGGGAAGGAAGAGGCCACAACCATCAACAATAAAGTCAATCCCACAGTTTGCTTTGGTTTAAAAACAACCAACCAAACAAAAATCACTCATAACCTTATATAACAAACATGAAGACAGAATGGAGAGTGGAAAAAGTAAAAACAACATGAGATTTATGAAATACATAATACTTATACACATACAAATACTTATTGTTAGCCAGACCTGAGTGATGGCACCAATTACCTGATGCGAATTATATACACTGATGCTTTATTTTTTAATCTTATCAAAATATGTCTTGATTATTAATCTTCTATGAAGATGTTGTTCTTTATTTCTATGAATTTTACTTGTTTATGTCAGTAGTCTATTGATTTTATATAAATAGTTTTTAAATATTTTACATTAAGTGTTCATTTCTATAGGAGTATTTAAATAAATCGATGCTCTAATTTATAGTTTTTTATTTTGTGCTTACTCTGTATTTAATTTTTCCTTATTTTTATAGTTTACTAAGGTGGAATCTTAGATGATTGATGTTAGATCTCCTGTTCTAAATCTATTTTCAATACTGCAAATTCCCACTAAGTCCTGATTTTACTGCATCTTGCAAATTTTGGTAAGTTGCATTCTCCATTTAGTTAAAAATGTTTTTTACTTCTTTGACCCATACTTTATTTAGAAGTGTGTTGTTTAATTTCCACCTTTTTAGGGAATTTTTAGTTATATTTGTTATTGTTTTATAGTTTAATTCCATTGTGGTCTGAGAACAGACACTATATGATTTCTATTCTTTTAAATTTTGTTAAGGTGTGTTTTATAGCCCAGAATGTGGTCTATCTTGGTGAATGTGAGCTTGAGAAAAATGCATATTCTCCTATTGTTAGTTAAAGCAATCTACAGATGTCTATTATCTCTAATTGATTGATGATGTTGTTGAGTTCAAGTATGTCCTTACTAATTTTGTGTTTGCTGGAACCATCCATTTCTGAGAGAGGGGTGTTGAAGTCTTTATGATGGTAATTTTATCTGTTTCTCCTTGAAGATTATTTTTTGGCTTTATGTTGTTTGACACTGTGTTATTAGGTGAATATACATTCAGAATTATTATGTCTTCTTAGAGAATTGACCCTTTTAGCATTATGTAATATCTTTTTCATCTATGATAATTTTTTTTTGCTTCAAAGTTTGCTGTTTGAAATTAATATAGTATTTCTGCTTTCTTTTAGTTTTTAACCTAATATTAGCCATCAATTTAATATATACTGTATGTATCTTTTTACTTAAAGTGGGTTTCTTATAAACAACATATAGTCGGGTCACATTTTTAATCCACTCTCAATATCTCTGTTATTTTATTGGCATATTAGACCATTCACATTCAAAGTAATTATTGATATAGTTGGGTTAATATCTATCATATTCATTACTTTTTCCTATTTGTTGACCTGTTCTTCGATCCTAATTGTGTTTTCCACTTTTTTTCTGTTGGGTTTTAATTGAGAACTTTTTATTTCATTTCTTTCTTCTTAGCATATCAGTTGTACTTATTTTTGTTGTTGTTATTTATTTATTTTTTGAATTTTTAGTGTTTGTTCTAGAGTTAGCAATATATATTTACAACTAATCTACGTTCACCTTCAAATAACAGCAGATTGTTTTACAGGTAAAATGAGTACTTTATAATAACAGAATAATACTAATTCCTTCCTGTCATCCCTTTTAATCAATACTTTCAATCATTTCATTTATATAACATATATAAGAATGGATAAAAAATATATATATAAGATGTATCCATAAACATACATAATTGAATGCATTGTTGCTATTATTTTTGAACAAACTATTATGTGTTAAGAATAAGAAAATAAAAGTTTTTGCTTTACCTTTATTTCTTCTTTGAATCTCTCCATTCTTAATATAGATCAAAGTTTCTGACTTATATGATTTTCCTTCTCTCTAAAACTTATTTTAACATGTCATGCAAGGCAAACCTATTGACAAAAAATTCCTTCCATTTTTGTTTGAGAAATCTTTGTTTCTTTTTAACTTTAACAAATAATTTTTCAGGTTATAGAATACTAACTAGTTTGGTGGTTTTTTCCTCTCAGTGCTTTAAATATTTTACTTTACTCTCTTCTTGCTTGCTTGGTTTCTGTGGGGAGGTGGTATGCAATTCTTATATTTGTTATTTTATAGGTAAGGTAGTCCCTGTCCTGTGGCTTCTTTCAGAATTTTTTCTTTATCTTTGATTTTCTGTAGTTTAAAAATGATGTTCCTAGGTGTAGTTTTTTTGTTTTGTTTTGTTTTGTTTTTTGTTTTTTGTTTGGCTTTAATTATGGTGTTCTCTGAGCTTCCTGAATCTATGCTTTGGTATCTAACATTAATTTGGGGAAATTCTCAGTCATTATTTTAAATATTTTTTCTGTTCTGTTTCTTCTTTTTCTCCTCCTGTTATTCTCATTACACATATATTACACTTTTGTAGTTGTTCCATAGTCTTTAGATATTCTGTTCTGTTTTTTACAATCTTTGTTCTCTTTGCTTTTCAGTTTTTCAAGATCCTATTTTTATATTCTCTAGCTCAAAGAGATGTTCCTCAGCTGTGTCCAGTCCACTATTAAGCCTATGTGTTATTTTTATCTCTAGTATTTCTTTTTGGTTCTTAGGATTTCCATTTCTTTGTTTACATTTCCCATGTTTTCTTGCCTGCCTTCTAATTTATCCATTATACTCCTCAGCATATTAATCATAGTTGTTTCAAATTCCTGGTCTGATAATTTCAGCATCTTTGCCAAGTCTGGTCCTGATGTTTGCCTTTTATCTTCCAATTGTATTTATTTTTTGATTTCTGCTATGTCTTGTAAAATTTATTCCTGATAGCTGGACTAGGTAAAAGGAAACATGGTAAATAGGCCTTTACTAACATGGTGCTGTGGTGTGGAGGGAGGGGAAGCATTCATATAAAACAATGATTAAATCTCAAACTTTTAGTGAGACTATGCCTCTGGACTGTTTACTTCACAAGTGTTTCTCAGTTTTTTTTTTTTCTCTTCCCTTGGGTGAGACAGGATGGCTAGAGATAATTGGAGTTGGATACTTATCGTACCTCAGGTCAGTTAGTTTCTGATAATACCCCAACAAGTTTGGTTCTGGTTAACTACTTTCTACTGAGGGCAGGCTTGTTAAGAAGGACAGCATCTGGTTTATTTCAAAATGGTTCTTTTTCTCCTTCCCTACTGGAAGCATGAGGAGGTTTTTCTCTGATATTTGCTGTGGGAACCTGGTAGAACCTGGAGGTAAATCTCATGGTATTGTGGGAACCTTCCTGGGTCCCTCTGGAGTTTTTAACTCTCAAAGTTGCCTTCATTGAGCCACCCGAAATTTGTCAATTACAGTTCAGGTTTTCTTAGCCTAGAGTTGTTTCTTCCTGTAGTTTCTTGCGACTCCCTATATTCTCCTGTCTTTCTCTCCAATCTTGAGGGCAATGGTTTTTCCTGGGCTATTACTTGTCTGAGGACTCCAAGAAGTTGTTGATTTTTCATCTGTTCAGATTTTCATATATTGTTAGGATGGAGTGGTGACTTCCCAACTCCTTACATGAAGAACCAGAACCTGGAGATGTTTTCTTACAGATTTTCACCTAACAACAGCTGTCTTAGCTCCAACCCTCTGTTCCCCAGGAACCTTGGACACCATAGCTCAACTACATTATAGCTTGCAGATTGTGTGACAAAAAAATCAGTAAACATATCAGAGGTTACAATGTGATGTTTGTATCCACTGCCATTGTCTGCAGAGTCTGTGCCCACTGAGAGGAACAGCAAACCTTCTCTTCAACCATCTCCATTCAGTGTCTTTGGGCACTGTCCCCAACTGTGTGGACTCTAAGTCTTATTTTTGGCCCACCTAGAGATCTTTTAAGCTATATGATGTACCTTCAATATGCGATTTGCAATTAAGATCAATGATTTATTCAATATGTATTTTAAAAAATAATCTTATGAGGAAGCAAGCAAGAAAGGACAAATGCAGAATATAATATTTTTAAACAAATTTATTAATTTGCATAAGTGGAGATTATTTGCACTTTTATTACAAAAGAAAAAGTTATTTTTTCACCTGTGAACAAAAGTACAATTACTCTATTCATCATTATGCAACTGCAACCACTCAGTTCTCAGAAAATACATATGCTTAAGATTATAGGTTCTAAGTAATTATTGTTTCCTTGCATGTGTTTTAGGCTTTAAGATACTTGCAATTCAGGAAATCAAGTAAATGCATAATTCTCAGAAATCCTCTGTGATATTATGTTACATTCATATTTATGTTCTTTACCTACATGTAGTTGATATCTCATTTATGTCAACTTTAGACTGAAAAACTCCAGTGATCTGACAATAAAAAACTATTCAAATGACATTGCTATCAATTGTGCTATGCCTTTGATATTAAGATTTATAGCAAAAAATATACATGGAAATAAAAAATAAAGTCAATTGAGAATGTTCCAAAATTACACACACAAAAAAATGCATTTGATCTTTTTCATTCCTCTTAGCTTTAATTAACTCAATTACCAGTCTATAGAGTTATTTCTTTGGAATCTCACATAGGCTTCAGTGTTCTGTTGAATTGTGTTGTCATAAGTAGCTTATATTTTTACACATTTTGGATTTCATATGTTAAACTAGGCATCTGTTGTAAACCTTTCTACTCCCTATAAAGACTGAAGTCACATAGTTATAGGTAATCTATTTTATAATATAATTTCACTTTATTCTTCATGATTCCTGGCATAGGTTCACTCCACATCCAGAGCAGCCCCTTTTTCTTTCACTTTTGAAAAATAGCTTCTGGAAGAAAGTGACTTGAGGCAGTAAATGGCTTATGAACTAAAAATGAATTAAATTTGAACTGAACCTTTGGTTTCCTGGATTCAGATTGTTTTTAATAGCCCAAGGAAATTCAATTAACCCAACCTTCAGAATCTAATTATATTCATTATTTTAAATTAACACTCACTTTTATCCTTTTATTCATTAAACTTTTCCAAATTTCAAGAATTGAATGTCTTCACAAATCCAAAGAAACATTCTATTTAAAATGCTTTGTCTTCCACACAAATTTTAAGTTTTTATAACTCAATATTTTCTCAATATGTATTTGTTGGCTTATTGTCTTTCCTTTAGTTCATTACCATTGATGAGTTCAGTTATTCTAAATCACATTTCGAACTGTCGTATATCCCAAATTCCCTATTAAATGTTATTAATCCTTACCTGTAAAGGATTGAATTACATAATACCTCTACTACAAATACAGATGTTTAGATGCTACATTCAGCATATTAGAATTGAAAAGGAATATAGAGGCCACACTAGTCATCTCATATAAGAGGAAACTACATAAAAATGGTTAAACATTTTAAAAAAGACCTGAGTACAGTAATAAAGTAAATAAAGGACAGTAAAGTAATAAAGTACAGTAAAAAGAAATATTTTAATATATTTTTAGTTTCTTAAAAGTGTTCCAGTTCACCATTTTTTAAATTAAATTTATTGAGGTGACTTCAGTTAATAAAATTATTTAGATTTCAAGTGTACAATTCAATAATACATTATATGTATATTGTATTGTGTGTTCATCATCCAAAGTTTAATTTCCTTTTGTCACCATATGTTTGACCCCCTTTACCTACATCTAACTCCAAATCTCCTCGCTACACCCTTTTCCCCTGATAACCACTACCATTCTTTCTTATTATTATCAGGCTATTTTTTTAATAGTAAGATACTTTATGAATAAAATCAGGCAAAACTTAGGGGCCAGTTGTCAGGAAAATATTTAATCTGATATGGAAAGAATTCAGATCAAGAAGTTTAAGAAACACTGAAAAATTAAGGCATAATTAAAGAAGATAAAAAAGATAGATAACTTATTTTTTGATAGCTTAATCTAGTTTTCTTTAAAAATCATGAAAGTATTAAACAACTTTATATAATTCCTATATGAATGATATCTATCATTTTTGACTTTCTAAATCATTTTTCTTCCTTTTCCTGTTATAGCACTGTACTCTGTGGAACTGATTTTTTTTTTTTCTAGTTACCAATATGATGACATTTCCAAAGTGAAAGAGCAAGAAAAATATTATTTGAAAACATGTGTTTCAGTGGAAAATGCATGATTATTAGAAATTAATAGAACTGAATTTTAGATCTGATTTTATGAAGATCTTAGTATTATTCCTAAATACTTATTTGTCTCATTGTGATAATCTATAAATTTGGAAACTATAGCAGCTCTAACTCACAAGGTTACCTTCAAGGTAAACTGAAGTGGCAACAGCCACAAACACAACAGTTACTTATTAACCTATTACCATTTTGTGTCAGAGTTAAATGCTGTACTTTCAAGGAAAGGCAGGACATACAGCCTTTGCCAACTAAAAGGTAAATCAAATAAACAAGCCAAGACTTAATGAAAAGAAGAACAATGCACTGATATGGGAAAGAAAAGAAGAAATTTGAATTTAGCCTTGGATTTGCTACGAATAGCTGGATAATTTCTAAAAATATATTTTATGTCTCTGAACATTAGTTTCTTTATTTTAAAAACAAAAATATTTATTGAGATTATAGTTTGTCTTATGTCCCTTCCAGATCTAAGGTATTATGAATCAATGCTAAGTGGTATGTGAAAGGAATGAGAGGTCTTTAAAGACTTCATGAAGTCTTTGGCAACTACATGGTTGTGTGTTCTAAGTTACAAGAAAACTAAAAAACATAATAAAATAAGGTTCAAATAAAGTGAATTTATTTCTTAGTGTTAAGACTACACATATAATTTTTAACTCACTCTTCGTAAGAGTTCCAAGTATAAACAATCTTCATTTTTATTTACCTCAGAACAAGTGGGCTTACATTAGTTGAAAATTAAGAATTGTTAAAGGTAATTTTTAAGAGCAAATAGAATATAAGTGCAAAAAAATCTTCTTGTGGTCTAAGGCCATCCTACTCTGAACAAGCCCAATCCCATCTGATTGTGGAAGCTAAGGAGGATTGGGCCCGGTTAGTACTAGGATGAGAGACCATCTAGGAACACCAGGTGCTGTAGGTGTAAAAAATAAACAAACAAACAAATAAATAAATAATAAATAAAGAATTGTAAGCTGACAAGGTCCTTGCAATCTGTGAGATCAACCAACAGTTGCTTGTCTAAAAAATTTTTAATAATCTTTATGTAGCTTTGAGATAGAACAGAACATAGAAAAGAGAATGTGCTTTAAAATTGGGTATATAAAAGTTTAAAAATTTTGCGGCCTCCTTTTAAAATGTCCATGACAACTAGAAGATACTATCAGTTAAAAATATTCATTTTAACATTACTGACCTTTAGATATGTAAAGACATTTCAAATGACTTTCAGAGCAGTAAATGAGAAATAATTATTCAACAATTTAATATATATTCAAATGAGCATTACAGTAGGAGAAAAAATATGAAAAGGGATGTGTAATAGCTTAAGAAATGTTGGTAGATTATTAGGATAACTTTAATGGTGTGATTATAAGGAGATTAATAAAGTCCTTCAGATGAGTTCTGATTATACTATTCTGCTTATAAAAATTTCCTATGATGCCCAAGAAAATTACCTATGCTAATCTTTTCAAAGTTAGAGGATTATGACTTACCCTTACCTGCTGGTTCTTTAAACAGCTTTCTAGGAAATAATGAGGGTTCTCTGCAATTTTTCAGCAAGTATGGATACATCACCTACATAGGACCAGGTATCTTTTATCTTTTCTATGCATACAGGTCATAAAACAGGTATTGTTTCTGTTGTTTTTATTTGTGTCTCTGCGTGTGTGTGTGTGTGTGTGTGTGTGTGTGTGTGTGTGTGTGTGTGTTCGCCCCAGTGCTGCATATTCCAATTAAAATTACCAGGATGCAGTATATTGAAATGACCATGTTGTTTCCATCTGTTTTCTTTTTTCCTGTCTTCTCTCTTTTTTTATTTTACCATCTTGTAATAGAAAAATAGATTATAGGCAATTAAATATAAAACAGTTTTAATAAACCTTCAAACTCCAATGTTATCTTTCTATAGAATAAAAAATGTGAAGCCTGGAAAGTTAAATTGCTTAGATATTTTTAAATAACTTGATGTAACTGACAGATATGGAATATTCTATCCTACAATAGAAGGATACACATTCTTCTAAAGAATAAATGAAACATTCACCAAAATATACCAGGCTCTGACGCAAAAAGCAAACTAAAATATATTTTAAATGATAGGTATCAAATGGACTGGAAGATTCACTATTTTTAAGATGTTACTTTTTCCAAATTTGATCTACAGATTTAATACAATCTCAGTCTAAATCCCAGCAGGCAATTTTGCAAATATTGATAAACTTATTCTAAAGTTTATGTTAAAAGCCAAGAGATGAATAGCCAATATAATACTAAAGAAGAAGAAAAAAAGGAGGACTCACATGACATATTTTCAAAATTATAAGGCTACAGCAATGAAGACAATGTGATAATAGCAAAAGAATAGATATGTGGATCAAACGAACTGGCTCTACATAACTCAAGATTTACCGTGAAGCTTCAGCAAACAAGACAGTGTGGTATTATGACAGAATAGGCATATAGATAAATAGAACAGAAAGTACAGCCCAGAAGTTGATCCACACAAATATAGACAGCTGATTTTTGGCAAAAAAAAGCATAGATAATTTCATAGAGAAAAAATACTCTTTTCCAAATAATGCTGGGTAAAAATGGATACTTATAACAGACAATATTAAGAGAACAAGCCACAACTTTGAAAAAAAATTAGCAAATCACATTATCTGGCAAAAAATTTGTGTCTAAAATATACAAAGGAATTCTAATGTTCAACAAATAAAAAAATTGAAAAAATGGGCAGAATATATAAAAAGACTACTTATTAATGAAGATATACAGATGACAAATAAAAAATATAAAAGATGCTCTACCTCTTTTATTATTAGGGAATATCACATTTAAAAAATTAAAAACTACTACACATCTATTAGAATGGCTAAAACAAAATCAACAATTAATCAACAAAGGCTAAAACAGCAAAACTTGACAGAACCACATGCTGGTGAGTGTGCAGACCAATAGAAACTCTCATTCATTTCTGGTGAGAATGTACAGCCACTGTAAAGACAGTTTGGCAGTTCTTTACAAAGTTAACATAATATCACCATATAATATAAAAAATAACATTCTTAAGTGTTTATTTATCCAACTGGTTTGAAAACTTATGTCCACAGAAAAATCTATATATAAATTTTTATAGCAGCTTTATTTATAATTTTTCTACAATGTCCTTCAATAGGTAAATAGATAACCATTATATGGATTTCATTAAATCCATATAATGAAATATTATTCATCAATAAATCAAGCCACAAAAAGATATCAGGGAACTTTAATGCATACTGTTAAGTAAAAGAATCCAACCTGAAATGTCTATATATCATATTATTTCAATTATATGAAGTTCTGGAAGAGGCAAATACATTGACAAAATAGATCAATGGTTTCTAGGAGTTGGGAGTGGATGGTGTAAGAGGGTTGTATAGGTGAATCACAGAGAATTTTTATCATGTTGAAACTATTCTGTATAATAGTGTGATAAGAGACTGTGATAAGAGACTATAACAGTATTAAAAATGTATGACACACCACTTACATTAAAGTGAATTGGTGCCAACATAAATCTATTTGAAAATAAATAGAATCTGTAAGATTAAAGACAAAAGAAATTTCATATATTCTAGTTTATAAAATATTTCAATGGGGTATGTGGATATGACTTAATAATTATGATGCTACTATGCATGTCTACTGAAATTAAATTAGGTAAATGGTGGTGGATTGTGGAAGCGAATTTTCTTCATTTTGACTTTGAAGGTTAATGACAAGCAAGAGGATGAGGGTAGAATTATCTATGTGTTAATGGTTAAGAGTTGGAGACACCAGTAGGTATTCATATTTCACTTTAGACAGATACAGATGATTAGATATAGAAATATTGATTAGTATATTGGTTAGTATTACATACATATCTTCATGACCTGTCAGATGAGATGACCTAAAAGCAACCACACTCTAGTAGCAACAGCTAGCAGCCAGGTCTTATTTTCAGATAACATTCTCCAATAACAATACTGAGGACTCTTTGGAGAAATGTACTAGATGATCCTGGAGAGAGCAGAAAGTAAGGAACTTCTAAGAAGAACAAAAGAAAACAAAACTAACAAGCAAACAAAAACCAAAAACAAACCCCACATTGATGAGGCTATGTCAAAGAGAAATAGGAGTCAGTTGAAAGAGTTCTTAAATGCCAAAGCTGAAACAATTTGATTACACAATGAGAGACAGAAAATAACAATAATTTTACAGTGGAGAAACTTGACAAACACTTCCTCAGTAAGGTGATCAAGGTCAATATCAACAATGATAAATCATGTTGTTAGTATTTACCCTTGACATATGAGGAAAATGATATTTTACTTCTGTGGTCTTCTCTCCAACAGTCACAATCCAAGTCTAATTATAAGAAAAACAAACAAATTCCAATAAAGGAGCATCCTACAAAATAGCTAACCAGTACTCCTCACTATTGACTAGGCCATCAAAACCCGGGGAATTCTGAGAAACTGTCACAGCCAAGAAGAGCTTAAAGAGACAGTATGACTAAAATGTAATGTGGTATCCTATGTGGAATCCTAAAACAATAACAACAACACTACATAAAAACTAAAGAAATCTAAAATATGTGTTTTAGTTAATAGTAATGTGTTGAAATTAATTCATATAACAATAAATAAAAGAGAAAGGAAGAAAGGAAGAAAGGAAAGAAAGGAGGAAGGAAGTAAAGGCAGCACAGGTCAAATTTCCACTCAAAGGTACAGAGACTGCAGAATTAGAAATCATGGCAGAGTGACAAAAGAATAGTAGAATAATCTCTGTTAAGATTCTCAAATTTAAAAATCATCTACAGTTTTGATCTCAGATTACTCTGGAGATTTATTACCTTTTTAATATCAATTAGAAGTATCTTTCAAAATGAATCTATCATTTCTGTTCACTCTTCTGGCACATTCAAGAGCTGAGATAACTTGAACAAAGATCAAAGGGTTTGTACTTTCATTTTAGTTTTAGAAAACTCACAGAAATCTTTTCTGACAACTGTCAGAACCTCTACTGCTTTGTCAAGCAAAGTGATAGGTAGCTGTTCAGCCCTTGGGACTCATATTTCAAGTCAGAAATCAACTTATGTAGCAACTAACAGTACACAAGATAAACAGATGGTTCTATATTCCCAAAGAAGTGGTGTTTGTGTGTGTGTGTGTGTGTGTGTATATATATATATATATATATATATATATATATATATATATATATATATCCTCATTTACATGTACTTCATGCTTTGGTACATTAGTGAATGAAAGCTTCCTTGAAGAAGACTAGAATGATCAAAATAATTTAAATGAAAAGATGATATGTCTGCATTAGATCTGTTTTTGTTTGGTTAGAGAATAAATAGTAATTTTTTGCTTTTGATAGTCTCATTGTAGATTTCAAATTCACATTTAGAAAAGATGCTTCTCTTTTGAAAATGGTTGTGATTTCCAAACACAAGAGCAGAGAAAATATTTAGAATTTTTTTGCCATATAGCCAAAATATAATCATTTACCATCCTAAATTAGCCTTTCTCTTTTCTTCTCCTTCAGACCTACTATCACTAAAATTTCTTTGAAAACTTAAAAATAGAATGATCAAATATGAAAGAATATTAAATAGTACTTAGCTCAACAACCATCTTTTATGGCTAAGAAAACTAAAACACTGAGAAATTAAAATGTTTTATTTAGTGGAAAAAACTGAAAGATGACAGTACAGGTCTGTTTGTTCCCAGTGCATTTGGCCACTAATGCCACTCAAATTGGCCTCAGCAAAAATATCTTGACATTTCCAAATTTCATTCTGTTAAAGAGTCAAAATATTAATTATTCTGAATTATATGTATGTTAAAAATTCTATAAATAAAATTAAGCAATATGTCACTAAAATTTTTTGTAACCTTTTTTCTATCAAAGTAAACCTTGACAAATTGTGTAATTTTCACTTATTTTTATTTATGAGAAATTTGGGGACATTTATACAGTTTAAACTTACAAATAACTGACTATTATTAAAAAATTGATTCATTAATGATGAAGAAAAAGACAACTATGTTATTTTAATTTTTGACTGCATCTTTTACGAGATTAATAGAAGCACTGCTCTCAGAAAAATCTTTCCACTATTTTTGAGTTTGGAGCAATGTAGTGGCCAATGTCCTCCTATCTCTTTCCCCCCCAAAAAAAATCAAAACAAATAATATGTATGGAGTAATAGAAAGAAAAATTAATCACTGGTAGCCTACTGGAGCTTTTTTTTTAAAAAAAAACTTTCTATTATTTCTTGTAATGTACATGTAAGTAGACCAATAAATGCAGTAGGAGATGAGCTTTGATCTCTGAAGATAAAGTTCTGTATTAAATTACTGATTTCTCAAAGCAGAAGATGTGAAGCATGATCAAAAATGATCTGCACAATGACCCTTGCGATTACAGTGTAATTGCAGTGGTTTTTTGTTTGGAATACATAATCTATCAAAATGCCAAGTTACTGTACCAGAAGGCATATCATTAGTTTCCAATACTTCCAGATATTTCAAAGACACCCTGAAATTTGAAGCAACATGCTTTGGCCAGCTAAGTAATTGCTTACATATTAGTGATAATACATTTTTCTTTGGAGCAAAGTCCTGGCTTATAAAAAAATTAGAAATTATGACCTTGAACCCTAAAATATGTATTCTTTCTTAAAAAATAAAAATATGCACATTTTAAGGTTATGCAATAACCTTAACACTTCATATATTATGTAATATACATAAAATATATTATTCTGATAAAATTAATAATAAATGCAATAATAGCAACAATAGTAATGAAAATAAATTATAAAATAATTTCACTCGAACTCTATTTTAATATAAAATCAAGAGAAAAAAATTATTTTATTTGGTTTTACCTTGCATAAGACACTTTTTGTGTGTGATATATGCTCAATTAATACATATTAAATGAAAGAAATCTATTGTATACTCCTACCACCAAGATTTGGTCTGAAATAATATTTCCCTTTAAAGACACTTCTATTATTTAGAGTAGCTTATTTCATGTTGTGATGTAAGAAGAAGCTATCTACATCTAGAGTAGTGCTTACTGCCAAATATTTTTTTAAATCTCTAAGTTAATTATGAAAGGACAAAAGGTCAGCCAATAGAGTCTCCTACTGTTCAAATTATTACAATTTGGTATCACATACTGAAAAATAATTATACATTATTCAAATAAGTTGAAAGAATGAAATGTTTTCAGAACAGGTTGATAATAATATAATGAAAATAATCATAAAAAGATACTAAAATAATTTTGGTATGAAGTTTGTCCATATTAACAGAATTATCATATACATTATAATATGCAGCCATTAGTTTTTCTAAATAATTATATATCACTTTATGTAGTTTAAATGTATTTTGTTTTCCTAGATGAAGAGTGAAAAATGCAATTTTTCTGGCCTGGTAAAGAGACATGCGGAACTGTGAATAAATCAATTGGTTATATAGAAAAAGGAGAAAGAAAATAAACTTATATTCAAGTAGGTGGAATATAGCAGACTAATGAATTAGCCAATATACCAAAATGAAGATGAAATATAAAAAATCATCCTCTCATCTTCTAGGTGATAAAACCTCTTGATACACACTCTGATGCTAAGTAGACATAATGATATAAAGAACAAATGAGCCAAACTCTCTGTAGATAACTTGTTAAATTTGGGAAGAAAAGAGATTGGAAGTCCAGTGTCATGTGTCTAAAAATTTTCAATTTCATTTTAAAAATAATTACTTTACAAAAATAATTAAATTTCCTTGGTTATTTAAGTAAGAATAGCTTAATAAAACATAAATTTGAATTGATATAGAGGACTCAACCAACTCTTTTTTTTCCACAATTAAAATAACTTGAAAATCACTCTGGTCTTGTCAACTCAGAATCTCTAAGTCAATGTTTTGATTTCTTGAGTCTGGGTATTTCTATATGTCAGTAAGACTTAAATTACTATAGGGATAATAAAGAAGTAATTTAAATTGTGCAATAACAGTAGCAGATTGACTTTAGCCACACTACTACAATTTGTTTTTTTTCTGATGTTTTAAATACTGAAGAGAGTTTGAATATATAATAATTATGATTTCGAAGAGATTTAATTATGTTTCATTTAATGTTTGTTTAAGAATATTTGCTTGACAAAATTTATTAATTTTAGTTTATTAGTTATAAAATTTATAATTAAATAATAAAAGCATTATTTTATGAATTTAACACAGTAAGTATTAACTAAATTATAAATTGTTCTACATTTCCAAAATTCCTTTGGGCATTAAAATACTGTCAATCTGTACTTGGATGAGAGAAATTAATCTGAGTAATTAAGTACATTTACTGGACAAAAAAGTGACACTCAGAGTAGTAGCATGAACGAAACTTGGAACACACACAAAACTGGAAAAGTTTTTATTTCTACCAGATAAATTAAAAAGACCTCACATATGTCCCTCCTAGGTGGTTGGGCCAAATTAGCACTAGACTTCAGCCAGCTTTTAACAGTCCCTAAGAAAACAAAAATAAATAAATAAATTCAGGAACATTAGTCTGATTCCCAGTAAATTAACTGAAATTCAGAGCAAAGATTAACACAGTTTTAAAGACTAAAACAAAATCAGCAACTCACAATCTAAATTTTACAACATCTGGCATTTAGTTAAAATTTGCTTTCTATGACTAGAAGTAGGTAAACACAACTCATACCAGAAGATAAAGTTCACTGATAGGAACATACGCGTAATCAGCCGAAATGAATAATTTGGTATTAAACCAGCTGTTTTAAATATCATTTATTTGTTCAGGATGGAAAAGAAAAATGTGATTATGATGGGGAGAGAATTGGAAGACATTTGAAAGACAATTAGAATTTACATTGATAAAAATAAATCTGTAATAAAAATGCATTAGATGAGATTAAAATGTGATTAAACAGAGCAGGAAAAAAGATTAATGGATTGAAACTATTCAAAATGAGGAAAGAGAAAAATGATGTAAAATTTTTAAAAACCAGTATCATTAAATTTTAGGTAGAAATGATTAAATATGCTAAAATTGAAGTTACACAAGAAAAATAGTTGAAGAATAATGAATGAACATTTTATATATAATACAGTGCATTGGTTAGACATTTATATAGTTTATAAAACAATCCTCCTAATTGCTCTTTCTCTCCTCTGGTTTTCTACCTAGCCAATATATTAATGCTAACTTCATTCCCTATGCTGTGCTCCCCATCTTCATGATCATCTATCAACTAATTTGTACTTCTTTAACCATTCACTCCATTCTCCTGGCCCCCCTCTGTTCAATACCAAATTGTTCTCTATATTTGTGAGTCAGCTTTTGATTAGTTTGTTCCTCTTGTTCCTTAGATTCTGCATATAAGTGAAATAATATGGCATTTATCTTTCTCTGTCTGACTTATTTCATTCAGCATAACAATCTCTAGGTCCATTCATGTTGTTGATAAGAATTATAAATTTTTATATCCAAGAAGTTTAATAAACCCCAACAGAAGATTTGAACAGACACTTCACCAAAAAGACACATGAGTGGAAAATGGACAAATGAAATACATTTTTAACATAATTATTCATTAGGGAAAGGCAAATTAAACTCACAGAGATACCACTACATCTCTATTAGAATGACAAATTGGTTAAATTTTAAAAGTTGAAAATGTCAAGTGTTGACAAGAATGTGCACTTATTAGAATTTTCATTCATTTTGGTAGTAATACAAAATGACTTAGTGTATATAACAATTCGTTGATGTTATATACATTTAACTATTCACTTTCTTTTTGATCCAGTAGAAATATATGATTTGTATAATACACATCCACATGGTTTATACCATAATGCTTATGAAGTTTTATTCATAGTATCTAAGAATTTGAAACAACCAAATGCCTATGGACTGTGAAAGCAGAGACACATTGTGATATAACAGTAGAATGAAATACTATCCAGGAATAAAAAGGATCAAATTATTCATACTCCCAAGAACATAGGTAACTTTTGTGACATACTAAGTTAGATAAATCAGACAGAAAATATGATTCCATTAGTAACAAATTCTATAAAACATGAGTATATTGACTGATCAGTGTGTTGCCAAGGGTTGGTCATGGACTCAGTAATTGTCTGCAACGAGACAGAGATATAGGGAGATATGGGGGTAATAAAAATATTCTATATACTGGTTGTAGTGGTTGTTACATAATGCAGTACGTATGTCAAATCTCACCATAGCAAATTTAAATTGGTTATTTTACTACATGTGAAACCTTAATAAACCTGATTTTAAAAATTATAAAATAATAAGTATACATTTATGACAAATGATTAGTTCTAAGTAGCAGCAGCACAGGAGCAATGGCTAGGTTGGCTTGCCACATTTTCATAAATTTTTTCAATAAAGAGTCAGTGAGTCCAAGTGAATTTGCAAGGTTTATTACTTACAACAACAGAAACATTTTACCACTGGTTCCTGGAGACCCGATTCCCATAGGGTGACATAATAAGGGCTAAGTGTTTGCTTCATACACAGTGGGGTTGAGTTACAGGATAGGAATCCCAAAATCAGGAATCTCTGATCTTGTATAGAGACTGTTCATTAACTTGTCCATTTCCCCCTTTGGACAGATATTGTCTTTCTTACTTTGGTTATAAGCAAATCTCTCTGAGGATGGCAGGAAGGTGTCTCTGTTTTTATGACCCTAGGCTCTCTCTGAAGAGAGGCATGTCTATGTATTATTCTGAAATGTAAATAATCTAAAGAAATTGGCTATTAAAGTCTAGATATAAAAAAAAATGTGAGAGATTCAGGAACTATTATTTAGGTATTTCTTTTTTGCCATTAATGTCATATCATTCTGAAATCACACTATCGATATTTCATTTTCATGTCTGTTCTCTCAAGTAGTATTCTTTGGTTAATATTTATAAAATAAACATTCGGGTTTATTATGATTATAGATAGCTGATATATATCTCTGCTTTTTTTTTTTTTAACTAGGTCTTCTATTGAAAGAGATGTTGACAGAGACTCTGGCTGCCTCTGTGAAACTTCCCATTCTTCCAAAATTCTATATTTAAAAATTTTTATTTACATAAAAAATTTTATGTACAATTTTATTTACAAACTAAGCTACTACCCAGTTTTGTAGCTTAGTTTTTTTCCTCACTATTTATTTAAATTTCTTTTAATAAAGGCATTTTGGCTGCTGGCTTAAGCATAAAGAACAAGGACTCAGGTTACAAGACTCTTAATCCATTTTTAGTATTAAGTCTTCCTTCTCACTCTTAGACAAGGAGTCTGAGCAAAGAAGTCTGAGGTGCTATGGCCAATATGATATAAAAGTTTTGTGTCATCCATAATTTTGATAATTATACTCTCTACTTCTTCTGAAAATTTATCTAGAAAAAATAGTAAACATGGTAGTGATTAATTAACAAATCATTAACCAAACTAATTGGATAGAGCAGAGCATAAAGATGCATCTACGGGCAATTTTCTATTTCTGGCTATCGGAGTTTTTTTCCTAATTTTTTTTTCTAAAATACAGTCACTGATACAATAATCTATTAATCTTTTAATGCTATCTAAAATCAAGAATCTCTGGAGTTCACCTATTCCTCAATTTTAAACTTTCAAACAGTTTTTTTTTTTTTTTTAGGTGAGACAACCCTTGGTTGACCTCACAAGGACCTTTTCAGCTTACAATTCCTTATATTTTGTTGCTTTTTATGTCCACAGCACCTGGTCTTCTTAGGTGGTCTCCCATCCAAGTACTAACCAGGCAAGACCCTGCTTAGCTTTTGAGATCAGAAGGGATTGGGCTTGTTCAAGGTAGCATGGCCATAGACACAAGTTTTTGATATTTTTTCTATAATTCTTTAAAATTTTACAGTGATCTTTATTGTATAAATAAAGGCAATTAATCCACATTCAATCAACAATTTACTCATATCTACTATTGCTACAGTTAAGATTCTGAATTAGAACACAAGTTGTCTGAATTTTGTTCTTGAAAATTTTACACTTAGTAAGTCAACATTATTTGGACCATTTTTATTCAAAATCAATTGTTACAGTAAGGTTCATGAATGTTTTAATTTTCTAATGTATGTGTTTTCAGTCTCAGTGACATTAATGGAGTTCATTGCTTTTAATGATGTGAGAGGAATTAATTAAACAATTTATGATAATCTGACAAAGACTATAACCTAATTTTTAAAATTCCATAGGGTAAATATAGCAAAATATAAAGTGAAAAAAATTAGAGAAAAAAAAACATTGATTAACCACATATTCAGACTGACTGTACATTAAAAAAGGTATGCCTTTACTATAGTCAGAGAGAAATCAGTATCATATTTTAAAAAATATGTTGAAGATATTTACTACAAAGTTATACTATGGTATATAACTTTTAATATTTTAAATAATTTTTGAATTACCACAAAATCTAAAGAATCTCATGGCTTGTTATTATTCTACAGTCTAAGTTTTAGCTATGATTAATGTTTGAGAGTTCTGTAAAGATTAATAGGAAGAGATATTTGTTAATAGTAGTTAGCTATAGATATTTTGAGTTCCTCAATGAGGAAGAAAATAACTAAAAATCATTAAAGATCATGCTAGTAATATCACCACACAGTAATAAAGTTAAATTATAATACTGGGTACTATTTGACCATTTTTATACACTTGCTGTTATGTTACATATTGTCTGTTTTATAGAATTATCTAGGTTCACTTCTTACCTAGAGAAATTCAATATTTTATTTAGTCTTATACAATATGTAAAAACAATATATTTACCTTGTTTTCTCCATCCTTCAATAATTATGTGTATCCATTTGTTTGATAGATGTACTTCAAAATATACAAAAAGTACTTGTCTAATTTAGGATATGATTATGACAATAATGGTAATAACATTACTATTTTATAATTCAATCTTATACGAGGTCTTGGTCTACATTTGGCATTTTGATTAAAATTCGTGTGCAGTTAAAATTATCATTTTAATATATTTTAATCATCCAATTAAATCAACATAATTTGTGTTTATAACACTTTATAGTAACATGATAACATTTATCAGTGCTTACTACATATAAGAATTTTTTCTATGGACTTTATATATACTTTATACCTATTTATTTAATTTTCATCATAACAGTACTTACATTTATTTTTATTTTAGATGTGAGAAAGTTAAGATTTATAGAAGTCAATTAACTTGCCTGAAGTAAAACAGCTTTCAGATGAAGTTATTAGGGTTTGAAATAATGAAGTTTTGCTCAATCACTTTTATTTGCACACATAATAAACATGTATATTATATGTAACATATAATAAATGCTGTAATATACAATATATAATAAAAATATAACTTTACTAAATTATAGCCATATATCCAATATCATGAAGCAGAAGCATTCATATTATGAGAAATACCAGAACTGAGATTGACAGAGAAAACAGGTGATTTGTGTTTCTTGTATGACCGTACTCTGAGATACATGCTCATTAAAAAGAGCCAAGAATCGCTCTCTTGCTCTTGCTCACTCATTCCTTTTGTTGAGTGCGTAGTTATATTTAATAACTTCACCTATGACCAATATGCAAAGTACTGTGTGCACCATTTACTATATTAAGTTATTATATCTGAGCCTTATAGCAACACTAATGACATAGGAAAACATTGCAAAATATCAAAATTCTAAATAATAAAATAATATAATAACTTATTTTCCCTTTAAAAAACTGAGGTCAGTTTTTATATCTGACCTAGAGCTAATTCTCTAAATATAAATGTGAATGTAAACAACAGAAAATAACTATACCTAATTATATGTATAATCACATAGGTTATGTCACAGCTACCATTCTTTACCCTAAGAGTATAAAAAGTGTTGAAGATTTTTAAACTAGGTTAATGATATAATAAGGTTAAAATTTCAAAATAATTCTCGTGCATCATAAGGGAGAACAGATCGTGGGGAGCTTGATATATAAACTATTTTAGTAGTCCAAGAGCAGGTAATGGTAATTTGGACTAGAAAAGAGGTTACTTATCAAAAAGTGAACAGATTCAAGTAAGCAAAATTTACTAATGGATCATATATGTGTCTTTCTATATCAATTAGATTATCTGTAGGTTTGTTTCTATTATCTTTTTTTTTCTCTTTGATCTGTTTCCAATTCATGTGATTTTTCATTGAATTCTGTGTATTTTGTATGAAAAAGTTTGGTCTTTAAACATTTGGTAAGCAGTTATTTTTGAAGGCTATCTCCATAATCTATCAAAATTTGGTATGATATGAGATTACACTTCAATTAATAAAAACTGTTCTAAATCTGATTCACAATTGTTCCTAGGTTATGTCTCTTTAATGGTTCCAACTAAAAGCCTGAAGTGTTGAAGTAATCATTCTCTTGATGGAATCTTATAGTGCTATAAGATTGCTAAACACTATTTAGGTTCTTCACCTCTTAGTAGCTGCTTTTTTGGGGGGCTCATGACCCTGACAGAGGGCTTCAATCTTTGAAAATCTTTTTCCTATATTTTCCATTTTTCTTAGATTTTGATCATCCTACACCTGTGTGACTTGGCATCCCAGAAATTCAATTTTTACCTTCCCAATCCTAAGAGACTGTTAAATCTTTTCTTAGAGTCACTTTTCTGAGCTTCTCACTCACTCTATTGCTGCTTACAAATCTAACCATTGTTGAACAGAGACTCACCTTCATTAGTATATTCTTTCTTCCTAGAATCTTGGCTTTTCAGAGACAGCCAATCTTAGTAGTTCCCTAATGCTTTCAAAAAACTTTTATTTTGTTTTGTTGAGATTGCTACTTATTGTCATTTGTATAAGATACACTATCATATACAGGAATATTTGTTTTGCTTTGTTGTACATCCTTATAGAATGTTAATATTGAAATTTTGTAATTCATTCATGAAAACATTTTTTTAATTAATAAGTGGGTATGTGCATGTGTACATGTGTGTGTTTGCATGTTAATTATGGGGTAAAAAAACATAGAGTAAAAATACCGCTTATGACAATATTGAGCAAGAGCAACAAAATTTCTTCAATAAAAAGTAAATTTATGTTTACAACTTGTCACTGTTTCTAAGGCTTAATAGTTAAGTTTCTCCTTTTTCTTTATTTCTTCTTTAAGCCTAATAGTTTCATAGTCAGTTTAGAATGAAAATAAGTAAGATTTAAATTTATTTAATTTTGTATATAGAATTACAATAACCTCTTTCTTACTAATTAGGCATATAATTCTTAATATTTGAATATAGCTTACTGGTAAGCTGGTAACAACACATATGATATAGTTTATATGCCATAAAAACCTACAAGTTGTACTGTAATATTAATAAAAATTTTGGTATTGCTTTTAGATAATTTTGTAAGGTCTACATAAAATCTGACATTAAGCAATATGCTTTTTTATCTAGAACTAAAATAAAATAAAATAGACATGGAAATTACTAAATGTAAAATATCATAAAATATAAATATATAAAAATATGTTAAATAAATATATATTGAGGAAAAATATGTTTGGTTTATTACTGTTGCTATAATGTCTTACAAATGAATAAGTGATTTGATCCAAGACTGAGTAGAACAAATGTGACAATTTTTGTAAAATTTTGCTAGGCCTAAGAAAGTTCTAGATTCAAAAACAAATTGTTTTCTAGAGCATCTGTTTTTTTACAATATAGTTTTTTTTTAAAATAAGTTTTTAAAATAAAACTAACTTAAGAAAGAATTATATTGTAAAAATAGATGTTGCTAATAAATCCATTACTATTAGGAAAAGTTATATCAATATTTTAAATATTATTTTTTTAAGAAAAGTAACTGCAATCTAAACATTGATCAAATTATATTTTATTCATAGAATATATTACTCAATTTTAATTCTTTGAATCTTTGAAATACAATCTGTGGTATTTTAAGGGTGAAAACTATTCATCTTTGTAGAGATGGTAGCTTAATTGCTGGAGCCCACCAGCTAAGATAGAACAGTTCCCAAGAGGGGGAGTGAGGATTAAGAAAAAAGAAGAGAGAGAGAGACAAAAGATAGAGTTGGGAGGGCTAACAGTAAAAACTTTGCTCCTGAGTTTATTTAGCACAGCATATTTATACCCTTGGAAATGCATGAAAATGCAACACCCACAGATATGCAAACAATTACTGACATCTACATAAGTTCTCTCAAAACATCCTTGTTCCTGTTTTCCCTTATTCCTTGGGTCAAGGAACTTTCAACTCTTTCCATTAAGCCAAACTTCCTTCTTCTGCAACAGACTATCCATTAAGCCAAACTTCCTCCTTCAGTACAGAGCCCACCTGCTCTGCAAACTTCTAGCTTGCAAGCAACTTTAACCCTTTCTGTAGGGCATTTAGCAAGAATGGCTCCTAACACTTAATGATTGGAGCTATAATCCAAAACAACAGAATTTGAACTATATTTTTGCCTGTGTCAATTTGATATATGCATAAAATTTGATATATGCATAAAATTTTACTAGATTTATAATCCATGATAACATTTCTTTATCCACCAAATTTATCTAATTTCAAGCTCCAAATGTGATATTTTTAATAGTTATAATCTCATTAAATGATAAATTTATTGAGCTATTTTATTTGTTCATTTGTTGTAGTTTATATTTTGCACTGGTTAGTTCATTTACTAAACATTCATGATCACCAATAATAAGCCAGATTAAGACATTTCCAGGTAAAACTATGTAAGATTTGAGATAGTTCATACATTCAAGAAGGTTATTTTTAAGTGGTAGAGTACTGATTTGTGAAGAGATCAATTTAGGAGTAGGGTAAAGAAAAAATGATAAATAATTGTGGAAAAAAACCTGACATATAATTCAAGTGGACCTAGTGAAAATGGTGGAGTAAGTAGCTCCAATGGCATGTTTCTCAGCAGAAACACTGAAAAATCAAGTGAAAACTGTCAGAACCAACTTTATCAGAAATCTGAAAATAGTCAAAGGTTTATAGAAAAAAAGTAAATGCTAAATTAAGAAAAGAACTACTTTAAAATGGTCAGAAATCATTACAGCATTTGCACTTGCCCTATCCCCACCTTCTACTCTAGCTTGGTGGCAGTCTCAAAGCAACAGTAGCTCATGTTCCTAGTGGGGACCTCTGTCTCTGTTTCCCAAGAGAACTTAGAAGATCTTATTCTGAAGTAATTGTGGTTGTGTGTTTTTACTTGTCTAAGTACTATCTACCTTGGAATGTTCTTATGATGTAAAAGTGGCTTTGTATAGGATATTTTTCAAAACCATTGTAAGGCAAATGAACAAACCACTGCAACCTGGGGCAGACACATACAGTTGAAAAAAATCAATAAACATGCCAAAAATCTTAAAGAGCAAATTTGAGAGAGGTTTTTGGGAAATTAGGACATTGAGGGCACCATGTGTCACAGAATTTGGAAATCCATGCACATGCCAAGTGTGGGATGCATACTCAGAGAAACCTGAGAAATAACCTTAAGATTTTACATCTGGCTGATCCATAGGCTCAGTGAAGGCAGTGAGGCTAAAGCAGAGTTTTATATAGTCTGGCTAAGCATTGAAGGAATACCCCAATTTAGCAAATTTACAAATACTGAGATAGTTTTTTTCTCTTTGTTTTCTTTTTTTCTTTCTCTTTTTTTATTTTCTATTTTCTTTTGACTTCAGTTAAATAAAATCTGTCAAGGCACTATTTGACCACAAGATAAAAGGACAGAGATTTCAGATACAACACATAACAAAGAGTGCAGACATTATAAAAGTAAAATGAAAACTGCAAAAAGACAATCTTAAAATTATCAAAAGAAAGTGACTAATCATATATAATAGATCCTTAAAGAGATTAATAGCCAAATTTTCAGCAGAAACCATGGAGGGCAAAGGTTGCAGTGGTTTGTTCATTTGCCTTACAATGGTTATGAGGATATATCTGAAGTGCTGAATAAATAAATGAAAATTTTCAACCAAGAATTCTATATCGGGGAAAATTACCCTTCATAAGTGAAGAAGAAATTAAGACATTCCTAGATAGACAAAAGGGGAGTGAGTTTCTAGTCAGTAGACCTTCTTTATAAGAAATGCTGAAGGAAATCCTTTAAGAATACACTAGATAGTAATAACTCAAAGGCAAATAAATAAATAAGGAACACCAGTAAAAGTAAATACATAGGCAACTTCAAAAGCCTATTACTACATTTTTGGTTTGCAATGCCTCTTTATTCTCATGGTATCACCTACTTACTTAATTTATTTACATTTTTTGTTCATTTTTTAGATTCCACACATATAAAACATCATATTGCATTTGCCTTTCTCTGCCTGACTTATTTCACTTAGCATAATATACCCTAGATGCATCAGTATTGTTTCAAATGGCAAAATTCCTTTCTTTTTTATTGCTGAGTAACATTCCATTGTATGTATATGTATATATTGATGAACATCTAGGTTGCTTTCATATTTTGACTATTACTAGTAATGCTGCAATAAATAAAGGAGTGCATAGATGTTTTTGATTTAGTGTTTTTTTTTGTTTTTCTTTGAACAAATAGTATTACTGCACTTTGGTTTGTAACTCCTCTTTTTTTCCCCATATAACTTAATATAAAAATTCATGAGACTATATTTAAAAATCGATGTTAATGGGCACACAATGCCTAAAGGGATAATTTTTGACAACAAAATGAGAAAGGAAAGAAGCTATATAGGAGCAAAATTTGTGTATTCTATGAAGCTAAGATGGTATTCATTTTTTAAAAAGTTATAAGTTTAAGACATCAAATATTATTTCTCAAGGTGACCACTAACAAAATAGGTAAAAACAAAAAATACCATAAGTAATTGACTTATTTGGGGGATGATTTTATAATGTCTAGAAATAACACATCAGTCACCTCAATATTCCCCAGGACAGACCACAAACAATTCTCAGTAAATTTAAACATATAGAAATCATACAAAGTATTTTCTCTGATTGCCCTGGAAGAAAACTAGGCTTCAAGAAAAAAAAAACAAACTATAGACTAATATGAATATAGTTATAAAAATCTTTAATGATTTGTTAACAAATTAATCTAGCAGCATAGTAAAAGAATTATATATTATGACAAAGTGAGATTTATCCTAAGAATTCATGGGTGGTTCAACATAGAGAAATCAACAAATATAATATAACATATTAACAGAATAAAAAAAAAAAACACATGATTGTCTTCTACTTTTCCTGAGAAACAGAACCAATAGTATATACAGACATACATAAGAGAAGATTTATTATAGGAATTTACTCACATGTTTATGGAGACCAAAAAGTCCCATAATTTGCTGTTTGCAGATTGGAGAACTAGGAAAGGCTGTGATATAATTCAAGTAGTCTTAAGGCCTGAGAGGGGAGGGAAGGGGAAAGTTGATGGTGTTAGTCCTAGTCTGAGTTCAAGATAGGAAAAAATGGATGTCTTGGCTCAAGCAGAGATAGTGAATTTGTTTCTCCTTCATCTTTTTTGTTCTATTCAGGACCTCAATAGATTGGATAATGCCCACCCACATTGGTGAGAGTGATATTCTTTACTCAGTTCACTGATTCAAATGCTAATCTTTTCCAGAGACTCTGACAGACACACCCAGAAATAATGTTTACCAGCTATCTGGGCATTGCTTAGCCCACTCAAGTTGATACAAGAACATTAATCATCACAATGATCATTCTAATTGATGAAGAAAAATCATTAAAAAAAAAATCCAATGTACATTCATTCTAAAAATACTCAACAAACTTTTAATGGAGGGGAACTTCCTCAATCTAATTAAGGGCATTTATGGCAAGTCTACATATAATATTAGTCAGTGGTGAAGAACGGAAAAAAAGAAGAGGGTGACCACTTTCACAATTTTTATTTGTCATCATACTGTTAGTTCTAGCCAGAGCTATTAGGCAAGAAAAAGAAATGAAAGACATCTAAATTAGAAAAGAGAAAGTAAAACTATTTTTAGATGACATAATCTGACACACACACATACAAACTATTAGAGCTAACAAGCAAATTTGGCAAAGTGCAAGATACACGATCACACAAATATCAATTGTATTTCTATATACTAGCAATGGACATTTCAAAAAACAAATAAAAAATTGAATTCACAATGACATTTAAATGAATAAAAAACACAGGGGAAAACACATCATGATCTTGGGTTTGGCAATGGATTCTTAGATATGATACCAAGCTTAATGTCTACATGGCCTTTTAAGGGGATTATATTTGACTTTGCATGGTGTACACAAAATGCAATACACGGATGATGTATTATTGAATTGTTCACTTGAAATCTATATAATTTTTATTAACCAATGTCACTTCAATAAATTTAAAAAATAAGAGGATGATAAAAATATTTTTGAAGTTGATATAAGTTATAACTACAAATCATTGTGAATAGATTAAATGCCCAAATTAAATGGATTAATTTTACCCAATAATATGGTTAATATTTTGTTAAATAAATTTCACTTCTATGTAAAAAAATTTGTCATTCTAATTGGGTGATGGACATAGGGCAGGAACTACTTCACTTAGTATACTTGGCTTAAGCTGAGCCCTGAAAAATAAGATGCATAGTAAATTAAGGGAAATGGAAATGAAAAGGGAAATGTAGGTGGAAAAGAGTAGTGGAAAAGACTTCTGGTTACAAGGTAACCATGAGAAAATATATAGCAGTCATAATTAACATATGTTAGGAGATGGCAAACAAATCTTGAGGAAAAATAAACAATTGTGAAAAAAACAACAAGATATCAGAATTTTCTTTACCATGCAAAGGAGTCTGGATTTAACTTTTAATATTTGAAAGTCATTGACTCATTCCTGTAAGAAAAAAACATGGTCAAATTTGCCTTTCAATAAAGTAATTATGGAGACAGCATGGCTGGTATATTAGAAGAGAGCAATATTGGAGGTCATGAGAATAATTTTAGTAGTTCATGTGAGAGACACAATGATGAAGGCCTACATTATTTGAAAACCACCTAGATATTGTCTATATTTGATTATGAAAGTCGTCTGATAAACATAATATTTGAGAAAAATTCAGCTGGCCAGGGTGTGGATTTGAAGCTAAAAGCAAAGAAAGACAATTATGATTTCCTGAGGTTGGAATATAAATTAGTATGATAAAAATAAATAGAAAAGAACACATTTAAGAGCTATTTCAAAGGAAGAAATAATAGTGTTCAGTAACAGTAAATATGAAGTAAATAAAATGTCAATAACACCTCCACTTGCTAGCTTGTAAAACAGAGAAAATAATGATGAAGTTAATATGGAATAAAGTAGAATTTTAATTATTTAAACTAGAGGATATACATTTTTCTATTACCTTTATTCCTTTTGTAAATTTATTTTTACTTTTATTATTTTTATTACATTTGTTGTAATAAATGTAATATTTGTAATGTAATAAATGTAATATTTGTAATGTAATAAATGTAAATGGGGTGTCATTATTTAGTAAAATTAGATAGGTTTCAAGTGTACAATTTAATAATACATCATTTGCATATTGCATATCACCACCCAAAGTTAAATATTCTTCCATCACCATATGTGTCCCGACCCGCGGGACCTAGTTATTCGTGGGGGGCGGGGGGCGAGGAGGATCCAACCTGAAAAGAAAATGGGCGAGAAAAAGGAGCAGAGGCAAGACAAAGTTCTGATCAAGCCTCGTTTATTGTAGGTAGGGGTAGAGTATATAAAGGGGAGGATTTGCATAATCATGGTTGCCTTGGATATCGAACAGCAGAACATTCCATTTCCTTATATGACCCCAAAATGCAGAAGGGTTCCGGGAGAGGAGGGGGCTGCAAGGTCAGATTAGTTTAAGCAAATGGCTCAAGGGGCCCAGGGCAAGTCAGGGCATGTCAGGGCAACTGACTTTAGGCTGTCTATCCTATCAGATAGTACAGGGTGAGGCAGACCCTGTCCCAAGGCGAAGTTGCCTAGATCTCAGGTATGAGAGCCTTGATAAGAACGGCTCCCGACACATATGTCTGACTCCTTTATTCTTATCTACTTCCCCGCTCCTTCTTTTCCCTTTGGTAACTATCTATTTCAATTTGAAAATGAAACATGATATCAAGAAAAAGTATCAAGTTTATATTCTAACTGAGTGATCTTGAAGAAGTTACTTATCCTGTAGGCTTCTATTTCCTATATACAAAATAGTTTTAAAATTAAAATTCTTGTATTTCAGAGATGATGAGAGGATGAAGAGTCATGTCAATAAAATGAGTATATCAAATATGATAATAAACGCTAGCTATAACTAGTGTTTTGTTATTGATTATGCTGAAAGGATCAGCATTTAAGATTTAGGAATGAATAATACACATTTTTTGTAGTGGAAAGAATTCTCATAAATTTGTCCTTGAATTGTGTAATACATTTTACTTTGGATTCTCAGTTGCTATATCTTTTAACAACTTTAGCATTTTTTTTAGCTAAGTATTAGGCTCTTAATGAATTTTTGCTAATAGTCACAGAATGTATACTAAGATAGATGATCAAGGTGTTATGAATTCTAATTTTTATCAATCTTATTCTAAATTTTTTTAGTTAGACAAGACAATGAAGTTTGAGGTGATAGTCAAGCACTCTTATTCACATTTAGGCTGTTAATAGTATGCAAATGCAATGTCCTCATTCATATTTAGAACTTCATTAGTAGTAAAAATAGAATTTCTCATATTTATTGATGGGATTGTACCTTAGGGAAGAAGACTCCATATAATTTGGAAAATCATATTTTTAAATGATGATTTTTGTGTTTTCTTGCCTACATTGAATTTTAATATAGTAAAGTTTAAAGTAATAGAAATCAGTGATCATTATAGCAATTTAATATGAAGGTGAAAATATACATGTTTTATACAGCCTTAACTTCTGGAGATGATTAAAAAAAATTTCATTACTAAAATAAAATTTATTTCTTTGTCCTGGAGAAAAAGGTAAGAACTAGAAAGGATAAATGGTATACTTGCAGTCAATTGCAAAGTACTACAATAAAATTAAATATTTGGCTTTAACAGATTAAGCTCCCTGGACATTTCTAGTTGACCTTTAAAAGAAATCCAAAATCTACTTGAAGATTTTACTTTAAAATTCATAACAGAACATTACTAATGTTCTATTGCTTTGAAATCTCACTGATCATGTATCCTAGACAGAAACAATATTTTAGAATAAGAAATTTCAACTTAATATTTTCTGTTTTGAATAAAAAATAAAATATAATATTGCAAGCTCAAGGCTATATGTTTAAAGATAATATTTAGTACTTTGAATGATAAAAATGAAATTACAAATATATTTTTGCCAAAGCATTTGTCTGGTAATAGAGAAGTACTGCTGCAAGCATCATATCTTTCAGAAAAAAATCTGATTCCAGTATTGAGAGAAAATTATTTTCCCCCAAAAAAATCATAAAAATAACTATTTGGCGAATCCATTATTACAAAATTGGTTTAAATGAAGGATCATAACCAAAAAAAAACATTTAATTTTTTGCACTTTATAGTTAAATTTCTTTTTTATAATTTATAACCAGAGGCAGAAATAATTCTAATGAAATTCAGATGAATGTATTTTATAATAGTCTCCCTAAATTGATAGATGACACTGCTGTTATTTTAAAATTAGATTAAGTAGATATATACTGGCCACTTCATTAATTCTATACATAATTATATTTTGCTTTACATAAATTAAAGAGTATTAGTACTGATTAAAATTTTATTTATACCTGACTACTTAAAGATTAAAATATTAATATGCTCTTTTAATTTTGTAGAAATCATTAATAAACAACACTTTGAGTACATATTTTATTTTTTCTCTGAGAAAAATTATATATTATAAAAATTATATATATGTGTGTGTGTGCATGTGTGAGTGTGTATGTCATCATACCCTGAATGATATTTAAAAATATGAAGAGGAATTAGAGATGACCCTGTAGAAATGTCAACTGTATTGTAAGATTTTATGTTAAGGTCTCTGTTGGATAGGTGGACTTTTCAAGGACAGAGAATTAATTTTAACAGAGACAAATTATAGGAAATAACCAAATAAAAATGCTAGAAATAAAAAAATACAGCAACAGAGAAAAGAATAGTGTCAATGACTTACTAGTCTAATATATATATATATACATATATATATATGATCCCAGAAAAAAAATAACAATAAAATATTTGATGAAGTAATAGATAACTTTTATAAAATTAAAGAAACAGAAACTCATAAAACTAAGAAGTTCAGATAACTCCAAACAGGATTGAAAAATCGATCAAAATCAAACAAATAAAAAACTTAGGTATCTCTAAGTAATTTGTATATAAACTACTCACAACCTAAGTATAAAAGAAAATATTTAAGACAGTTACAAAAACAAAACACATTGCAAACATGAATAAAGAGAAATATTACAACATATTTTTATTTATAATTAATAACTGAATTAGTTGCCAGCAGATGTGGACTATGGGAAATATTAGTGAAGTTTCTTTGGACATTAGAAATTAGACAACAGTTGGAAGAAACCTCAACGTGCATAAAGAAATAATGTTAGAAGTAGAATAAGTGGAGGTAACTACAAAATTTCCTTTTTTTCTTATTTTTCATTGCATGTAGGAATAAGTAAAATATATAACAAGAATAGCACAAAGTTATAAGAGAAGAATTAAGAGTATATTGCAAATTGCTTGAAAGATAGTGAAGTGGAGGTATAATATTATTTGAAGGTAGATTCTGATTAATGAAGAAGTAAACACTAAGAAAACGACTAAAAAACTTTTTTAAAGAATAATAATAAGATTATGGGATTTAAAATAAAATGCTAAAAGTAGTTGATAAAAAAAGATATCAGAAAAGGAGGTGAGAAAATCCAACAATGACCTGATGGAACAAATAAAAAGTAGGTAGCAAGATGGTAGCTATTTTAATCTGTCCAGACCTATAATTATGACAGATGCAATAGATCGAGAAAACTTGTTAAAACACCGAAATCATCAGATAAAAGTCACAAGGTAAAAAAATTATACCTAACAACATGTGTCTACACATACACACATGACACACACACACTTCAAATATAAAATCATTAAAAATAAAAGAGGGGAAAATATATACTAAACTAATAGTAATCAAGAGAAATTAGAAACAGTTATATTGAATCAGATTAAATGGAATTCAGAACAGAAATATTCCCAAAGATAAAGAACAGTGGATAGTGATAGACATCAATTATCCAAGGACCATAACAATCTTAAATGTGCATGATTAACAACGGAGTTTCAGAAAAACTGTACAACATAGAAGTTTTGAAAATCACTTTCAACCAACTCGATTTAATTGATACTTACAGAGCCCTCCAAAAATTAGAGTACATATGTCTTCAAGTGCACCTGAAACATTCACTAAGCTAGACCATGTTCTGTTCCACAAAAACAAATAGTTCCCCCCCACACAAATTTAGGACTAAAATTATTCAATGTATGTTCTAGGTTTATAATGGAATTAAATATAAATTTAAAAAATATATTAGCTAAAAGTTACCTACAATATTCATAAATTAAACAAAAGAGTTCTAAATAATAAATGAATTAAGGAGAAAATTACAACAAAAATTTAAAATATTTTAGTTGAGTAAGAATTAAAAGTACATGTTAATTTGGGGGACGATTTAGGCTATTATATACTTGTATGAGATAAGACTATAGATTTCAAATTAATAATTTAAGCCTCGCACAAGAAGTTTTTATTTTTCAAAGAAAAATAAATTCAAAACAAGTGTAAGGAAGAAGAAATAAACATAAATTAATGAAACTAACAACTGAAAAACAATAGAGAAAATTAAACAAATCCTGTGTGTTTGAAAATACGAGCAACATAGATAAATCTATGAAAAAGATAGAAAGCAGAAATTGCAAATATTATGAAAGAAAGAGAGAACATCAACATAGACCCCAAGGATAAGGGTATGGTACAAATACCACGGCAGTAAACAGATGATATAGCCAAACTGTTTGATAAAACAAACTATGACAACTCACTGAAGAAATTAAAGGTTAAATTGCCCTATATCTTGTAAAAAACAAAACAAAAGAAAAAACAATGGACTTGTTGTTTAGGCCTTTCTAACAACAACAATTCCAGGCCTATATAACTGCTACCAAATATTTAAGACAAAAAAAAATAAATAAATAAAAAAGACAGTTAATAATTTTACATAATGTCTCCTTAATTTATTGTATGAGGCTGGCATTATCCTGATTCCAAAAGACAAAAACTTAACATAAAAAGAATTCTGCAGACTACAATTCTTCAATAATATGTTAGCTAATTGCATCTAGCAATATATAAATATAATACATCAAAACCAAGTAGGTTTAATCCAAACGTTAAGTACTGCCCTGACCCATACTTCATCTACCTCTATTGCACTAAAATATCTCCCTCAAATACTACCTCAGGCATTATGAAAGTTTCCTTGTGACCAGCTGACAAAGGGGAAGTCTTAGGACTGGTTTAAAAATAGTTCAACAAGATAAATTAGTTCAAGTCACAAATTTACTACTGACATGCTAAAGTCCCACTCAAGGAAGGCTCTAACAGTGAATGACAAGAGGAAAATTCCTAGTCAAAAGAGTTTTGAGCTTTTTTGTCTGCTTTCTGTGAAGGGGATATTGGCTTAAAGTAGAGCTAAATAAGGTGCGATGAATAGTTTATCAAGGGCCTGGAAGGGTGGAAACAGGAAAATTAGAGCCTAAGAGGTCTGGGAAAGAAGTGTACAAATGGACTCATGTGTATGTGCACCCCGAATGAAACTGTCTCATGTCGGTCAACACCCATGAGAGTATTCACTGTAGAGAAGGTACTAAGAAACTTGGTGGACAGGATGACATGAGCAATGGATGTGAGAAAAATTCTGCTCTCAGCCACACCAACTGAGTAAAGAACAGGGCAGTCATGGTGCCAACTTAGGCCAAGGTTGGGACCAGAGGTATACATTCCCTCTTTCTGAAGCTGATGTGGCTTTTGACTGTTGAATCTGATCCTCCAGCAATGGAGCCCAAAGCTGAGCCCTTGCTATAACACCACCACAGATGGATACATAACCACTTGAGGTCAAGTTGAATACAATGGAGCACTTTCATCCTGGGAAGGAAAACCATTCATCTTTACTGGAAATGACACAAATTACAGACATGTATTTGCCTTCCCTCCTCATGTTGCTTCAGGTAGCATCACTACCCAGTAGTTTTCAGAATGACTGAGTTACAAGCATGGGATTTGGTATCTAACATTTAGTGTAAAAGTGGGTTATGATGCAAGCACTGGTCTTATCATGACCCACATTGCCTTAAAACAGTCATCTTCATAAAACAATGAAATGTTTATTAATGGATCCAGTAAGATGCCAACATGGAACTGACATTGTAATTTGTGGTTTCTGCCCTTCAAGATGTTA